>JAOTQK010000023.1:22182080-22192671 GCA_025642025.1 Rhododendron ferrugineum
GGCCAAGGGTGTTTTAAGGATAGAGGTCTTGTCCAGTTCAAGTTAGGTGTTAGTGTGCACTTGAGCTTGCTACTCCCTCTCTCTCTCTCTCTCTCATATCTGTACTACCCAAGCATTCAAATTAACTGCCTGAGCTTGTCCAGAGCTCTGATCTGAGTTTTATGTGCTAAGCTGGAACTTATCTGTTCTCATGTTTTTGAATTGGCAGTAAAGAATTTAATTCTGTTTAATGTAACTTTCATTTCTGTGTGGACAGGTCCTGTCTTGATGAAAATGAAGCATTTTTAACAACTGCAGATTCAGCTGTTAAGTTGCTTCCTGCGGCCACAAAGCCTATTACTGGGTGGAGGGGACTTGAATACAGGACTGCATTTCCTAAGCAGAAACCACCTGGTGCTAACTTTTACCCTCCAGATATGGACAAGATGGTATAGGATGGGACGTTTCATTTCATGCTTCAAAAGTATTGTTTTGCATAGCATTCACCTTGTTTTGTGACCTGGTCGCAACTTCGCTTATGTTTCCATCATGTAGGATTCATCTATTTTCCATTTCCAGCCTTCAGTTTAATATTCCTCTTACTTCACATAGGAGTTTGAATTATGGAAGGACAGTCTTGCGGAGGATAAAAAACAAGATGCTACAGGATTTTTCAGTGTCATTAAAAGGCACAGTGAAACAAATTTGGACACAATCCTGTCTGACAGTACGGCAGGTAGCATAGATCAATTTCCGCGCCTTGCTCTTGATCTTTATACTGTTCCTTACTCTCAAGAGTATAAGCATTTCCTAGCAAAAGCTGCTGAATTGCTTCATAAAGCAGGAGACTTAACAAGCTCGCCTAGGTACTTAGTTTGCTGAATTCAGGTTCTTGTTATTTATAGCTGGTCAAATCTTCTGACGAGTCTTGTTTCTGGTGTAGTTTGAAGAGGTTGCTACATAGCAAGGCTAATGCTTTCATTTCCAATGACTACTATGATTCAGATATAGCCTGGATGGAGTTGGTTAGTCCCTTTTTTTTGTTATTGGTCTTTGCAGAGTTTTGATTTAGGTGGTCCAAAGTTAAAATTTCTGTTTAAAGGTATTGATGTTACTTCAGGAAATTGCTTTACTACTTCATTTCCGGCAAGTATATTGGGTTTTTTATTTGCTATAATGAGATGTTTCCAAAGAAGTGAAATTGACTATCCGAAAAATGGTTGTTTCTGGAGCCTTCTGTTGTTAACTTGGTATCACTTCACTTCCTCTTCGGAGCTATGACGTTCTTTTCTTTTTTTATTTATGATTTTCTTTCTGTGAAATGCTCTGGTTTTAATGTTGCATTATTGGGACAAATCTGATTAATCTTTACGGCTTCGAAGAATATCTTAGAAAACAAACAATGTGTAGAGGTGGGGTATCATACAAATGGTTGCTGAGTGTTCTCTTAGTGTCAGTGAAAAGGCACAATCTGAGTTTGTTTTTTCAGCACTTGGTTATTTCTCCCTTTTCTACTTTCATCTGTGTGCAAGAGTTTGTGCGAGCACTCTGAATCATTTTCTATTGAGCTAGCTGATGGATGGGCAAAGGTGGTTCATACTCTTATCTTTTAAACAGTCTTAAACCCTGTGAGTGGTTTAGAAACTACTTGTTACTGCTGCTGCCGAATCAATTCTAAAGACGCCGAATATGTGCTTTTTAGAACCTTCAGACATGCTTCCATTGAACCAAATTTACGAAAAAATTTAGATAGAAAAAAAAAAAGGGGGTGTTATGAGAAAACATGCGGAGGAAGTGAATACATGGGGGGAAGATATTGTTAGTAGATTTCTTTGCGGCATAGTTTGCAGAATCCATTTGGAGCCTGTTTCAAAGCAAGTCCACAGAAGTCCCCCTCTCTCTTGAGCACACTCTTTAATATGTGGGAAAGTGGTTTCTAAAATAAACTTAGTAAAAGCATTTCACAACTACATTGCCTGACCTGCTCTGTTACCATGATGGCTTTTGAAGAGTACAAGGGAGGGGATGTGATCTTGTTATGGAGGGTTATCCTGGGAAGGGAGGTGAGATATTAGCCTTTAAAAAAAAAACATGCATTACACTAGATTTAATTATGAGGTTGGATATGTAACCTTATCGTGTGGCGAATATGGAAGTATCTTAATCTTTCTATTAAAATTTCTATCATTTCTACTGTATCAATGTTTGATAAATCTTTTCATTTTCCTCTCCTCTGCCCAAGGACTCGAAGTTGGATGTTACTATAGGCCCGTATGAGACTTATGAAGATGCTCTTTTCGGGTACAAGGTATTGTTTATGTGAACTTCTTTTCTTTTTGCACCTTTACTTATCGCTTATTTATGATACTCCCGAGTCAGTGTGATTCCAGCTTAGAACTTAATTTGCTAATATGATGGTGTTATTTAATCCCGAATATCTACTAAGTGCTGTTACATAGACTTCATGGAATGCTGAAATGACATGTATGGTCAGCTATTCCCAACTTGTTACCATGAACTCTAAGGTTTGAGTTACCAATACAAGATACTCCTGATTATCCTTTGTGCAGTTCATAGCAATTTGTACATGGCCTATAGAGTGTATAGGGTTTTCCCCCTTGAGGCAAATGTCCTAATGTAACCGTACTTGTCGAAAAGCAAAATACCAGATCCTATTAGGAGCAGATTTACTCTCAGTTAGTTTGGCCAAGAATAGGAGAATCACATACAGCTACCAGCTTACACACCTATGCACAAAAGCACACACAGACACACGCAAATGTATGGTTTATAATGAGCGTAGTTTCAGGAGCCTTTTAATCTCGTTCAATTTTTCCTTTTAGGTTTTACATATGGCTTATTGATTGCATACTTCATAGGCAACATTTGAGGCATTTATTGGAGTTCGAGATGACAAAGCAACAAATCAAGTTAAACTCTTTGGCAATCATTTGCAGGTGCCTTTGAATTCGTTAATATTGTCTAATTATTAATAGCCTTTTTGTGCAGTATTGTCTAATTGGAGCATACTTTTCTAGGTTTTGGAGCAAAATCTTCCAATGGATAATGCGTACAAATCCCAGGACATAATTGCTGCTCCGATTCGCGTTATCCAGCTCATTTATAATTCTGGGGTAAGTCCTTGGCAAGTGGGAGATGTAGAGGAAAAATTAACATGCATCAATTCATGGGCAAATTTTGGTTCTTTCTTGTTTACGGTGTCTCTTTGGGAACGTTCTCTTAAGAAACAAAATATTTGTTTCTCCCTACGCAATACTGCTGCTATGATTGATTACTCAAGGATTTAACTATAAATTATCGCTTTTGGACCAAATTTTGTCACGGAATAAGCATTTTGTGATAATAATACTTCTGGTAAGCCTTGAACTGAGGGGTGTGAAGATATGGTTATAGATGAAGCAGCATGGTTATTAAAATAGTAGACTTAAACAATTTTATGCCTCGGAAATAAGCCCCACTCGGGGGTTGACGATGCTCTGTAATGTTGCAGAATAACCACTGCTCATGCTATAACAAGTTCTAGGCTTATGATACGATGGATTCAGTTGGTTCTAGTATATACCTGATATGCTTTCTCAAAAGTTTAACGTTTTCATATTTGTCTTCCCATATTTTCTTCTGTGATTCTCACTCTCTTTTTTCCCCTTCTGTTTCCTGATTTACATTGATTAAAAAGCTTATGATGTTGACGAGTTACGTTATACACCTTGCTTAATGGACCTTGAAGAGCTTCACCTTCACCTGTTGTCAGAAAAAAGACTCAAGTGATTCATTGGTTTTATCCAAAGTTAAATGAAAATTTAACTTACAATGATATTGCCAAAACAGAAGAACTACGAAAAAGAATTGAAAAGGAAAATGCAAACTTAAACCAAAAGCATATTTATTCATTTTTCCTTTGCTTGGGCTGATTTATACTTTCATGAATGAAACATTGAGGCCAATCCTGAATAAAATGGTGCAAACATCATTTCTATAGCTGCTGAATCAGTTTAACCCAGTTTTCGTTAGTTGAATATTTATCTGTTCTTTTCCCCAAGTATATTGTAGAGTTGATTCTGAGTAATTCTTTTTATTTTGCATACTTGTAATTCTGGATAGCTTGATATGTAGTTTTGGGCCCATTTCCTAGATAGCTTAAGCGTTTGAGACTATTGGTAACTTAGCATGGTATCAAAGCCAGGTTTGTAAGAGGTCTTGGGTTCAAGGCACTCCATTTTCACCATGCATGTTCCTTTGCATTCTATTCCGCTCTGTCTAGATTTTTGCATTTTTCATGTGCAAGGGGGTTACTTGTGATGTTGGATAGATTGATAAACATTGTTGGGCCCTTTGCCTAATAGCTAAAGATATTCAGGGTGATTGGTATCTAGATGTTTTTGCTCACACATATCAGAACTTGTTGTATACCTCTTTCCACAAATTTCACTGAAACTATCTCATTGTGAGGCGCTTGAGAAAATAGTTTTATTTTTTATTTTTTATGGCAGGATGTGAAGGGTCCTCAAACAGTGGCATTTAATCTTCCAAATGATGAGACCATAGTAAAGGATCGGGGAACATCCATGGTCATGCTTAAAAATGTTTCAGAGGCAAAGTACTATTCTTCTCTTTGAGGCACCTATCATGTTCACGTGATACTGATAACAGTTATTAGCAATTTTATAATAATCTTCCAAATGATGAGACCATAGTAAAGGATCGGGGAACGTCCATGGTCATGCTTAAAAAATGTTTCAGAGGCAAAGTACTATTCTTCTCTTTGAAGGACCTATCATGTTCACGTGATACTGATAACAGTTTTTAGCAACTTTATGATATTTTTTTTAGGACTTGAGCTTTGTTTTTTAGTATCTCAGACTTACTCCATGTTAAGATCGAATTCATGCTTCTTTTCTTTTTTCACTCAACCAGGTTCAAGCATATTCTTCAACCTATAGCTGAAGTATGTATATCAAAGGAACAACAGGATTGTGTAGACTTTGATTCTTTCTTCACTCATACAATTTGCCATGAGTGTTGCCATGGGATTGGGCCTCATAGCATAACGCTTCCAACCGGTGAAAAGTCTACAGTTAGATTGGTCAGTTGCATTATTTACTGATTCGGTAGCTTAGTAATGTGTCCTATATTTACGTCTTCTGCGTTTGATTTGTCCATATAGCGTGCACTCAAATTATCGAAGGAAGATGGAAACCATTGCCAAAAAGAAATCTAAAAGTGAACTTGAAGTACTAAACAAATAAAGTGGCTCTGCTGAAGAACTTTTTGGTGAAATGTGATTTCTGCTCTGCCCTGATTTTCCTTCTATTTTGCAACAACAGGAGCTGCAAGAACTGCACTCCGCTCTCGAAGAAGCTAAAGCTGATATTGTCGGCCTCTGGGCCCTTAAATTCCTAATTGGTCAGGTCAGTATCCGCATAATTGACTGAATGTTTTCTGTGTATTACTCAATCATAAGGTTGGCACTTGTGCTTTAACAAATGCGCTGACAATCTTATAATCGACGTATCAGCAAGATTATGGAATTGTTCTAAGATCTAAATGTGATTTTAATTTGTGCTTAGACAGTACAACCTAGTAGTAAGTAGGGATGGTCTTTGGTGGCAGTACTTATATGCTTCTAGCAAATAGAGGAATCAAATAGTGGTATTCAGAACTTGTACATGTACGTACACATAACAACCAGTCCAGTTCATGGAATTCACCAAGTGAATTATGTCTTTACATAGTCTATTGTGATACGGAAGAATTACACAAGCACTCCCTAGACTTTTTCCGATAAGAACTGACTCCATTCTCTAAGCTGAACATTTTATCAGAGAAAAATGCATGTCTAGGCTGAAGAAAGTTGGTTCCTTTTTGTATCGGAAATTGTTGTTTACTAGTTCAGTCTCTTCAGCTTATGCAGTTCACTGGCGGCACACATTTCCTAATTTATGTACCTTAACGTTTTCTTTTGAGGGAGCCAGAATTTGCTTCCGAAGACTCTGACCAAATCCATGTATGTCTCTTTCCTTGCGGGATGCTTCCGCTCTGTACGTTTTGGTTTAGAGGAAGCTCATGGGTAAGCCAGCTGTTCATCCTGCTCTAAATCTTTGTTGCAATTTTGATCATACTGAACATGGTATTCAACTGATTGTTATCAGGAAAGGACAGGCGCTTCAGTTTAACTGGTTATTTGAGAAAGGAGCCTTTGTTTTGCATCCAGATGAAACTTTCTCTGTCAACTTTTCCAAGGTATAGCTTGTTCTAATTATTCTTTGTGTGCACCTTTATCATTGCATAGTTTAAGACATGCTTCTCTTATTGACAGGTTGACGCTGAAGTTGAGAGCTTGAGTAGGGAGATACTTACAATACAGGCAAAAGGCGACAAAAAGGCAGCAAAAGCTCTCCTTGACAAGTACTGTAAAATGTCACAACCGTTGAAAGCTGCTTTGGAAAAGTTGGAAAAGATTCAGGTACGAGCTTGGACATTTCCTTGATAACTTTTCTGGTTTTTAATTAGCCCTCATGGAAGACAATGTAAGCAGTTCTTAAAGCATGTTAGGATCTTGTTAGAAATGTGGGCATCCACGGGGAGGCTGGTCTTTCTTTCATTACGGCAGTATTTGGCTCACTGGAATTGAAAGGTCATCCTCTGGAATGCTCGTCCGTTCTGGGATCATAATTCACCAATTTAGGTGAAGGGCGATTCCATTGCTAGGCCTAGGTTTCATGACATTGTATTCCTATTCAATATCATACCAGCAAACCAAAGTTACCAAACACTACCTTAAGTTGATGTCGTGCCTCGTGCTTTCAGTTTAGTTGAGTAAGAGATTGTAGAACATTATTTCAAGTAGGTTATATCGACCAGTTTCACCCGTGATAAATTAATCTTAGGGGTGCAATGCCGGTCAAAAAAAACAATCTTAGGGGTGCAACCATGCCGAGCTGAGCCGAGTTTTACAGTGTTCAAGCTCGGCTCGGCTCGATTACGAAACGAGCTTGAGAATGAGCCGATCCCTTAACAAGCCTAGCCTGGCTAATTTACTTAACGAGCCTCTTCGAGCTGAGCTTTTGCGAGCCGAGCTTTTGAGTATTGAACTCGGTTCGTTTTTGTAAACGAGCCTAAAACTAAACAAGCCTAAAACCCGAACTCGAGCACGGCTCAATTACAAAACGAGCCGAGCTGAGCCATGAGCTGCTCGCTAATTTCTTACCTCTTCTCATATTGTAGTTTCCGTACTGTATTTACTAATTTTTTATCTACTTCTTACTTGTTGATTGAATGTTATCAGGTTCCAGTGGACATTGCTCCAACATTCCCCATTGCTGATGAAATATCACATATCTACAAATGAAAATATACAACATTCGTCGTCTCCATTCTTCAAGGAAGCTTGCACTTCTTGCATTTGGTCGCTTCACTTTTCTAACGGCGAGCAGTTATTTCGGTGGCAATATTTGTAGTATAATTTACGTCACATGACAAATTTCTCCGTAGAAATTTTCAAAGAGAAACAGTGAGATGTTTGAAACAATGTCTGAATATGCGTACTGTTATTAGTCTTCACTTGTGTGAATAGAAGGGAATGCAATTAATCTCTCATTTTGTTTGAAACAGTGAGATGTTCTGGCTTTTCGTTCTTTCGGTAAACAGATTGGTTCATGTCATATCAAGTTTCAAAATTTCCTGTACAAGAATTTCCGGTGTTCATCTGCCGATAAGTCGAACGCCATCGCAAGTTCTGGATATAACATTGAAGGTGTGCGAACTCATGGAGTTATCACATTGATTTACCTTTTGCTCTAGTAAGCAGCTAACAGACAGGTTTCACTTTTAAGACTGTGTTTGGATAATGATCTCTACGGATGTTTAAAGAGGTAAAGGGAAAATTAAAAGCCAACTTTAAGCCCTCTTTTTCGTATTATTTTTTGCGTAAATCAATGTGAAATAAGCCTACAAACTAATCGAGTTATTCGTGAGCAGCTCGAGGCTCGGTTTAGCTCGTTTCGGAATCGTCTAGACAAGCTTGGCTCGTATATATGGGCTCGACTTATTTATAGAAGGCTCGTTTAATTCTCGAACTGAGCCGAGCTCGAACTACCTGTAGCCCGGCTCGTCCAGATAAGTTTGGTTCGTATTCATAGGCTTGACGTGTCGATAGAGGCTCGTCTGATACTCAAACTCATTGAATTTCAGACTCGTTTATATAGTATGCAACGTAAATTTGGGGCTTTTGTGGCCGTTTGATTTTGTACCTCTTGGATCAAAATGTCAGCCATTTTTTCTGCAATCCCTGTCTTCTCTATAGGAGAGAGAGAGTCCTCTCGAATGATAACTTTTCTGTTATGTCTCAACAAGAAAATCCGGAAAAATAAAAAAATAAAGAAACAAATCGACTGTGTCTCACTAACACAAACAAGTACTTATTTTTTAAATTAAAAGAAAATGTATTGTAAGAGAATGACTTTTCTCGTAAAACGGAAAATAGGCCTCGTTTTACTAAGGTTCTTATTTTGTAAGTACTTATTTTCTGATTTACGAGACATGTCATTCTCTCACAATATATCACCTTTAATTAAAAAATAAGTACTTATTTTAGCTAGTGGAACAACAACAAATTAAAAAATAAGAATCTTAGTGCAACGGGGCCTAATTCGGGTAAAGCAACCACTATAAAATAATTATTTGTTCTTATTTTCTTTTATACTCAGTTTTTAATTAAAGGTGATATGTTATGAAAGAATGACATGTCTCGTAAATTAAAAAATAAACACTTAAAAAATAAGAATCTTAGTGCAACGGGACCTAAATTAAGGTAAAGCAACCACTATAAAATAATTATTTGTTCTTATTCTCTTTTGTACTTGTTTTTCAGAAAAGAAATCTTCTCTAGGCTTACCTAGGGGCAGAGAATGAACCAAGTCTGAGTCCTGTAACCTAACCTCTTCGTTGATCCGGCGACTATCACGGCGGCTCCGACGACTATCAAGTACATCCTTGCTTCCATCTTGTAGGGAAAAAAAGAAATTACAACTACCTCTGGTGGAAACAACACTAGCGTAGACTTTAAAAAGAGTTCCTCATGTATCTGAAAGAAGCACAAATCAACGGAATAAGTGGAACACTTACAGTCGCTTGTCTGATCTCAGATTTCCAGTTATTAATTTTTTTTTTTCAGATTTCATTTTCTTGTTCATGTTGAGATGGATATATGATAAGACTGTGTGAGATAGAATTACACACGAAAACATTCGCCGAACGGTAGAGATATTGCATTGCACTTGAACTCATACTTTTTTTTGGCTTGATATAAATTGGTTAAAACCCATCCCTATTTGTACTACTCCATAGAAGACTTTGAGATAATTCTAAAATTATACATGTGACTACTTCTCACCAAAAAAAACTCTAGATATTTACAAGGATATTCTAGAGCTTCTAGAACTAAATATTTTATAATTTCTTAAAACTAGATATTTATATCTTTTTCGATAATATCTCTCATATTTGGGTTTTGTCAATTGGAGCTTTGTGAAAATACTAAATTTAATTTTTGCTTCAATAGCGTTAATCATAATTAATAAATAGATATACTTAATAACACCAACAAACTATGCAACTTACATTTAAAAAAATTAAAATGCAAAATTTCAAGTCTGTGCCTATTACATTATGTTCCCTTTGTTAGGAAAAGTAAAGTTAGACAAACACAATCGAAGTATGATTCTTTCTTTTATACAAACCCTACATTGAGGTTGAATTTTTATCAAATGGTTTGAAAGATGGCATAATTAGATCAAAGGGTTTAGATTAATGCATTTGGGGTTCAACTTCTTGAAATAAGGTCCCACTTTTTTCGAATAAGTAATCGTAGGATACGTACAGGATTAGGATACGCGTATAAATCGTAGGATACGCGGTCGTATCGTAGGATTTCTATACAAAAAGGATACATGATGGGATACGTATCATTCTCCGAAGAAGACGATACAAATCGTAGAATACGTGTCGTGTATCGTAGGTTCTTAACAACTATGGAGAAAACAAATTAAGGTGGTTTGGATATGTCAAGATCGGCCGACATAGTAGTTAGGATGAGTGATATGGTTGGTTATGGTGGATGGTAACAAGAAGGGCCTATGAAGCACGGATTCTTTATTTTGGCCTATCTATCACATACCATACGCGTATCGGATATGGATACACTCCGAATACGTATCTGATACGTTTCCGAGAGTATTATGTTTTTAATTTTGTTTTTTGGTATTCGGATACGTTTTGGATAAGTACGGGGATAAATATGTTATTTCTTAAAACATATGGGTTAAACTGCAATTAGGGCTATAGATATGTTTCTACTCCCCCTGTCGATCAAAAACGAAGAAAAGTCCAGAAGAAAGAAGACGATCGTCTCTCATCTCTCTCTGAGCTGTAAAAGTCTCTCTCTCTCTCTCTCTCTCCTCTTATCTCTATTATGTCTGGTTTTTTTTTAGGAATGAAATACTTTATTCATTAATGGAATTTTAGGAATAAAAATTTGTATGTGTGTGTATATATATATATATAAATTCAACGTATCACAACGTATCGTATCCTA
>JAOTQK010000023.1:22208822-22220100 GCA_025642025.1 Rhododendron ferrugineum
CCTAGATATACTGCATTTCAGTTGAATTCCACCGATCAAGAACAGAATCCCAAAACAACAAAAACAATATTTAGAAATCAATAATAATAATAATAATAATAATAATAATTAAGTGAAAAATGTGGAGGAAAATTAAAAAACAGAGGGGTTAAAATCATCAAATAAACCTTGTCTTCCTTTCTTGTTCTGCGACTCATTCCAGCAGTTCTTGTCCCACAAATGAGCTTCGTATCGGCCCGTCCACCGGTGCCTGAAAACCAATCACCCAAACCAAACTTAAACCAAAAAACTCTTTGATCGCTCTGTATCATCATCATACCATTAAAATCATAGAACAATTTTTTACGGGTACGGCGCCGGATATCGACTAGTTAATATACCGCGTATCTCACTGATACCGATACGTAGACTAAAGATGGGCTAATATTTACAACATTGACGCGAATTATATAGTACCTCGTGACACCCCTATAGATCGAGCTGCGCTGCGGGGGAGAGTCCCGCGGGAAGCTCTTCCGCGTTCTCTTCACCTTCGTCGTCGCCAAGCTTTTGCTGTTGCTATTGCTGCTGCTGGTAATCGAGCCCTGTTTCTGGATTTTTTGCTGCGAGATCTTCCCCATCAAAATGTCACACAAGAAAGGTGTAGACAGAGAGAGGAGGAGGAGGAGGAGGGGGATGAAACGCCAATGTTTAATACGGCTGGGTATTCCTATGGGAGGGCATATAAAGGAATTGAGAGAGAGAGAGAGAGAGAGAGCCGGCAGGGGAGGTGGAGATTGTGGCCGTCTATAAGCGGCTTTGTGGGACTCTTTTTCTTCTTTTTCCTCACTTGTTCTTTGTGTTACCATGTGTGTGCTTATATTGAAAGCATTGAGGGATGCCGTTATCATCCATCCACTACATTTTTATGAGGCTCACTTGAGTCCTAAAAAAATATCCATAAATTTTAGAATAATGTTTTATGGGGCCTCTGTAAAAAATCAACTTCAACGAATATCGGTAAGTATTATTTCTTGATTCGTAGGTAGTTTCGCCCCTACGAATCCAGAAATAATATTTACCGATATTTGTTGGAGCTGATTTTTTATAGGGCCCCATAATATATTATTTTGAAATTCATGGACATTTTTCTGTATTTTTGTGGGACCTGTAGGAAATGATGTAGTGAATGAATGTAGTGTACCTAAACTTACTAATATTGAAAATGGTGTGGGTTTTTTTTTTCCGACCTATTAATGCCCTAATTTGCTACAGTATTTGGAATTAGTCAATCGTCCTTTTACTAGGACTATAATTATAAATCACATTTCCAACAATTTTTTCCTTTCTATTGCCCTGTAATCTATTCAGCAATTGATTGAATTCAAATGCCTGACGGATTTGTAATCGGATCACATATTAATCTGGTCAATCAAACATGCCCTTTTCTAGTAATTCCGAGGGTAGTCTTATTTAATTATCCAATATTGATACACAAGTCTAACCTCTCTCTTTTTTAACTCTCCAAGACTGATACACAAGTCTAATTTGAGGGATTAAAACGTCACCACCGTGTCATCCGTCTAAATAAATTGCATAATTTTTTATTTTTTTTATATATTTTACGTCCATGTGATTTTTAAGTTTCTTTCACCCTCAAAGCTTAGAGCTAATTCAGTTTGTAAAGAGCGTTAATGACTTGGTTTATGTCAGGAGTTCGACTCTCGCTCTAACTCCGGTAAAAAAATATAGATACAGCATGATCTCTCCACCTTTCCGATAAAAAAACAAAGGCACTTTTTTTTTTTTATTAAATTGTAATTGTAGGGTAAAATATTTTGGTACCATAGGCCTTTTCATTGGGAAGAATAACATGAAAGTTGGAAAACCTACTTACCAACTAACCTTTAGCTAACCATAGAAATTGGCAACTAGTAATTAAGATTTGGACCACTTTATAGTTTTTATTTTTAATTTTTATGGTAGATCACCGCTTGATGCTAACCTACTAGGCTACTACAATAAGCATGAACTTTTGAATGGACCCATTATGTTCCCAAAAAAAAAAACTATAGTAACATTATTTTCTCAATTGGAGTTTCATGGGCCTCATCTATATAGAAGGGTAAAGAGCAAATGTACTTAAAATTAATGATTTTTCCTTAATGAATGCATTTTCCCTCTTGTGTTTCTACAAAATGACTTTTCTTGAGGAACCCATTGATATATGTAATAGTACTACAATTCTCAAAGGAAAATGATCGAGGCACTCCAAATTTTGATAATCACCCTCCAAAATTGTCTTTTAGTGTGTGAGACAACATCAAAATAAAGAGTGTCAAAATCATTTCCCTTCTTAAAGTATTAATCACTAATTAATGTGTCCAGAAAACGAATAAGAAAGACAAAAATAATCTTGTTCTCAATCAAACTATAATAAGGTAGTAATGTGGATCGGGCTTTAATGTTCTATTTGCTTTGGATCCTTGTAGACTCTTGGGTGGTTCGGGCTTTGCCCCCGCGGTGTATTTTCCAACTCTTTGTTGGATCCCCTTCCCCTCTCCCCGTTTTTCAATAAAATTCATCTTTTGCCTATCAAAAAAAAAAAGTGGTTTGTACATTTTAGCCAAATTTATGGTACGTCCTTGTACTATGAGGAAAGGCTTGTACTGTTATAGCAGACCACATTCATTTTGCTTAATTTTTCATTGGCCCATGCATCTTTCCTCACCATGAAGAAATAACAAATTAAATTCATTCCATTCCCAAGAGGTTGCCCTGGAATGCATATATGCCACCAGGAGTTGATAAAATGACACCATAAGTCTAGCCTCGGGGAGTTTTCGAATATGCCTTTTTTTAGGTGCCTTCATTTTTTATTTTTTTTTCTCTTCATGTTAATTTTTAGGTGCCGGAAATTCGATTAATAACCGGGGCACTTGGCCGGCCTAACGATTGCGTAGCTGCACTTAGTTGCAGTTAGATTGTGGGTTCAATCTCCATGGGGAGAAGTTAATACTCTTGTTAATGGGTTAGGTAGGGTTTTGGGGTAGGCCGGGTTAGTATAGAATTCTTCTAACATATTTGAAAAAGAAATCGGTTATAAATTTGTAGATAGGAGTTATCACGGTAAAGAAAAATCATCGCAAAGCTAAACAATGAATTTATTATTTGAGCTCGATGTGAATTATATTATTTGACTCAACTAGCAAAAAAAATCATTCAAGATTAAGTCATGCAAGCTTATAAGCTTTGGAGTATCGAGCCAGCTTGATAATCTTCTCTTGGGTGGACGAGGGCTCGCTAGGAATTAAAGCTGAAAGATATTGGCACCACAGAGTGCCATAGCTGCCTAGGTGGTTTAGGGCTCCGTAGTTTGGTTTATGGAGGGACAGTTACACATTAGATGGGTAGGCACAAGGATTTAGCCATTCATGTTGACCATAATTAAGGGCATCTATTTCCCCAGCAGTAGGGGAGTTTCTCACCAGTCACCACAGAGAGAGAGAGAGAGAGAGAGAGAGAGAGAGAGAGAGAGAGAGAGAGCCAAATTCAAGTCAGAAACACACCACATTGTCTTCAATTTGAGGTGTATGAGATTTGTAGTGTTCTACTTTGGTGATAGCATTCAAGGATTTTCATAATGGGATGCCTTTTCTGTTTCTTGGTTGTTGAGTTTTTTTATTAGCTTCTAACTGCAAAACAGGACCCCAATCATCTCTCCCATTTCACATTGAATTTGTCCAGGCTTGTGAAATAGAAAGCCTCCTAGGCAGCTGGTAATAAAGTTCCTTTCTTTTATGCTGCTGTTGCAGATAGCTTCTAGTGAAACCAATCAATACCGTGCCTCTTGGAGTAGGCCGGGTGGCGGGTAGGCCATTCGGATCGGATAATCAAGCCCAAACTCAAACTCGTCGCAGGCCCAATTGATCAGATGAGCAAAGCCCATCGGTGACCAGACGGATCGCCCGGCCTAGGGCTCAATGGGGGACCATGTATCCGGTCGGGTCATGCGCAGCATGCAATGTCCCATAGAAGTTAAAGCACGTTGATGTTTATCTGTTCGGCCTGTCCACATGGCACCAATCACGGTCCGACCATTTGGCGCGGTGACGTGTCGTTTGAGAACATGTTGCATGTCCTGGAAGGGGCAGGAACGTGCCGGTACGGGATGACTCAGTCCGGCCACGTGGCACTGATCTGGTCTTGTCAGTGGTGGTATGTCTTCTCCTGAACTAAGTTTTGTGCTCTCTTTCTCCCAAGCTTAGCACTAACTTAGTCATCGAAGTGTCTTCTGGCCAACTTCGGCCGTCTAGGCACTAACCTTTTGCAAAGCCAGGTAGAAGAGGGCTAATTCAATTCATCCAAGTCCTAAGAGGCCCAAAAGGGGAAGATTCGATCCCAATAGAACACCACCCCACCCCACCCCACACCTCTCTTTTTCTTTTTTCCCGTAGGTTTGGTACTAAGGTACTTCATCCGTCTCATAAAGTTAGTTTCTTACGAAACTACGTACAATTTTCAAACTTAAAAATAATATATTTACTAAAAGAATTTTTCAAATTTTTTTGCACTGTTCAAAAGATCTCATCAAAATTTATCAAACAAAATTCATATTACTCTCAAAATTATTTCGGTAAGTACCTTATTTTTCAGTTCGAAAATTGCACGTAGTTTCGTAGAGGCCTAAGTTTATGGGACGGATGGAGTAAGAAAAGCGAAGAATAATCACTATGACATTAACAACCTTTAAAATATGGAGCCTCCACGTCTTCCTCTTGAGGCATATACGTTGGGTGACATGCAAGTCGATCATTAGACAGCGAGTGGAAACATGGTAGCATGTAACTTGTTTAGGGCTTACTCCGCCAAGTTTGCAGTTCGACTTCACAGCCAGCAAAAAACCCTTGGAGCTACTATAGGTTAGTTTGGTCATTAGTTTCAAGGTCTCGGAATTAGTCGAGGTATGCCTAAGGTAGTCCGGGCACTAGGTTATCAAATAGAACGTAAAAATCTAGTCCTTAATCATCATTCTGCTTGGCCTATGTAGAAAGCTCAATTTAGACCCCTATGCAAGTCCTTTTACTGTCAAATACTTGTTCTTCATCAACAAAAAAAAGTAACATTTCATTGATAGCAATAAAATACGAACAGACGGATTGAGATCATGAGAACTTCACAGTCAAATACGGACAGACGGATTGCGATTACGAGACGATTACGAGAATTTCACAGTCAAGTTTTTGAAAATGGTTTGTGTATGAGTGAAGTTGTGATCAGTTTTTAATGATCAATTTACTTACTGAAACAGCCTCAAATTTTTCTGTGTTGTTCACACAGCATACATTACACTGGTGCCCAAACTCTAGCATTATCAATCCCACCACTTCTTTTAAGACCACACTCTGGAGCCAAGATTAAGTTCTGCACAATCAAATGCAAACAGTTTGTAGCTTCAGAGAATGGAACATATTGGTTTTACCTTTATCTTATGCTATCCAACATAACTCCGGCAGGGTCACGCTTGGTGTCTTATCTGTGTGACACCCGGTCTCAAGTCCGGGTAAAGGAGGATGGTTGTTCGTTAAGTAACTTATAGTCAGCACGTAAAAAATCTCGTTAGATCCTTACGGCATGAATCTGATTGATTACTAGAAACGAACAGGTTTACGTAGCCGACCCAATTGATTGGAACTTAAGCCTCAATTTGGTTTTGTTTTGTTGGGTTATGCTATCCAACTTGTGATGAAAGAACAGCAGCTCAAAATCCAAGAATTTTCGATGCAGTCTTAGTGTCGCTTGTTATGTGGAAATCAATCGTAAAAAATTCTCTCAGATTCAATACTCCTGCAAAAAAGCATTGATCCACACAACATGATTCAGCATCAAATCTGCCATCAATTTGTCATAGTTTTTTCAGAATACCAATTGATCTTCGAAAACAAATCAAAACAAGACGAAGAAATCGCGACAAGTCTTACAACATCAACAAGATTGAAGAGTTCCAGTAGCTACCTGATCTGCTCCTAAGCAATAGGCATTTACAAGGTTAAAAGTTTTACAGGAAGCAAATACATGACTTGATTGTTTATCACTTCTTCTACATAATCAAATTACACAGACACAATTAAACACTCACAAAATCACAAATTTCATCCATGTATTCTATACCATCCCCCAAACGGATAATAAAGACGCCTATATATATATATATGCTTGTAACACAAAATTACACCTTGGATTACTATGTTGCCAACGCGGTCACTTGGCATCGCGGTTCAAACAAATATATTCACAACAAACGCATAACCCGATCTTCTGTTTCACTCAAAACTGCAAGCCTCCTTTGCAAATCCCAACATAGATCCCTTAGTATCATATACAACCCTTATGTTCCTCTGCTGAAAATTCCCAACAATCGGGACCTCATCTTCATACGATAGGCTCGCGATGGCCAAACAGACCTGAGACGCATCCGCTTTTACAAAGTAGAAAATCCCAGAAACATCCACATTCAGCTCAGCGCCACCCTCAAAATGCATCCTTATAGTAGGAATGTTCACTTCTTCGTATCCGGTGAGGTTAAAACAAGTGTCCAATATCGAGAACCCTTGTGCAGTCGGAAACCCGGAAAATTGTTTCACAAATTCATCCTTCACTGCTTTATAAATCGAGGGTGCAAGCCGTGTGATAACCGTGCCCGAATCAATCAGGATTCCATTCCCACCGTTGCCAAACATCGGTGCATCTAAAGCCTCCCCACCAATGCTTATTCCAGTGAGATTTGCCAAGTAAAAAATCGAAAGCTGTGGATTTTGAACCATTTTGGTGAAAGAAATTGGTGTTGAATTCTTGTAAACTGAATAATCCCCACCTAGGATTAAAGACCCTGATGCCTCAAAATCAGTTGAAGGCAAACAGTACGAAAAAACACCTCCAAACAAGGTAGAAGTCTGGGAAACCAATGACAAATCACTCCTTCCAAGTCCCATTAATCCAGAAGCTCCCCCAAACAATCCCCTATTGTTCCTCCCACACCCGAAAACGAAATCCTCCACCGCGGTAGTTCCGAATTTGACCCTGTCGCGGGCCAACTCACCTCGAGTGTAGGACCCATCGCCGTAGCTAACTAAGTAGTCACAAGTTGGTGGTTGATTTTCGGTTCCGCACAGTCCAGAATTTCCGGTGGCGAATTCGAGCGATTGGCAAGTGGTTGAGTTACATGTGACTGATTGGTATGAGGGGGAAGTGGTAGGGTTGAACAAGGGGTCTTGTTGATCGTAACACAATTTGCAAGGCTGGCATTGGACCCATGTGAGATCACTTCCTGTGTCCACTATAACTGTGGTGTTTTTGCCACCCAGTTCGATTGTGACAATGTAGTTCAGGGTTTGAAGGTTAACGCCTGAAGTGAGTGGGATTTGGCTTTGTGAGAAGCTATCGAGTTGGCCGGAAACCGCATTTTTGATCCGGTATTGCAGCGAATTAACTCGGTTATTGTCTGAAACTAGACGGTTTGTGTGCCTTCGGTTCCAGTCACTCATGGGTCTGGAGCAGGAGTCTCTGTGTTTCATTTCCAATATAGTGGCACCATTCTCTCTCCCTAAAATTCATCAAAAATAAAATATTTAAAATCGCATTTTAGTTCCGCCTTACACGGGTTCAAAAAAATGCGCGCAAGCTGGCCCGACATCCAGTTATAAAAAAAACATGGGTTCAAAACGTACAAAAAGTAAGTTCTTGGCATTAACCTTCAGTGATTTGATGAGTTCCCAAAGGGAAAAAAATCAAGACTTTATGCTAGCTTATAGAAGATAAATGGAGAAAATGATACTTCTAGCATTAATGATTCATGGACCCAAAGCTGTTGAAATCCCCCCGAAGGGAAGACAACTACTGCAATTCTAGCACAACATTGATGCAGAAAGGGAGACCGTGAATCCTAAGGTGGGTCGTGTGACAGAATGGCAGCAAGTATGGCCGTAAACAAGTCGAGTTTGAGCTCTCGGCTCGTTTACTAAACGAGCCAAAAACTTGAGCTCGAGCTCGGCTCAAGTCTTAACGAGCCGAGCTTAGTCATTTACTAAACGAGTATCTTTAATTGAGCTGAGTCTCTCTTAACGAGCCAAACTTTTGTCGAACGAGCTGAGCTCCAATCAGCTCGCTTACTAAACGAGCCGAAAAACTCGAGCTCAGCTAAACTCGGTTACTAAACGAGCCGAGCGTTAACGAGCCGAGCTGAGCTCCCGAACTGTTTGGTTCGTTTACAGCCCTTGCAGCAAGTAAAGGAGTTTACCCTTCGAACTCGCAGGTTCAACTCAAATTGAAACGCCGCGAGCAAATTTCAAAAATTTTGGGCCACTAAAAGTATTTTTGGTTTTAACTTTAGAATCTCGAAATTAGTCACGTAATTGGCCTAGGCACCCGTGTTATCAACGCAGAAAGAAAATAAATGGAGACCATCAAAGCAAATGCGCTAAGGCTAGTCTCGTTCCGCTAGTATTTATTTTCCGCTTTACGAAACAGGTCATTATCTTACAATACATCACCTTTAATTCAAAACTAGGGGAACGGCACCTAAGATTAACTAATGTCACCTGTGAAAACCAAATAAGGTTTTTTTTTAGTTCTCTAGCAGCAATGTCTTACATATCCTAAGAACATGTATCCAATTCCTTTGCATCAATTTACCTTCAATTTAGTAGTTGCCACTAAAAAACAAGCATTTCATTACACTGGCTTCTAGAAAAAAAAAAAAAAAAAAAATCTTCTTATGGCATCCGTAGACTCAAATTAGTTACTAATCAATTCCCCAAAAGTAAACTCAAAGCATTAAAGTAGAATTAGATAGAGGAATTGATAACACCACCACAAGTTTTGAACAAGGACAAGACAAGCTAAGCTTTTTATCCTAATTGCCAGAGAGAGAGAGAGAGAGAGAGAGAGAGAGAGAGAGATGTTTAGCAGAAAGCATGAAAAGCAGTTATAGAAAACAGATCCCAAAGCAAAGAGCTATACTACTCCTAAATAAAGCTATAAAAAAAAGAGTAAAGGAATGCCACTAATCTTTATGAAAATCATTGACCTTTGGTTTTCTTTTTTTGTTTAAGACTCACTTGATTTCTGAGAAGAGCAACTGGGAATGCCACTGTTGTCCTGTCTCCACCCAAATTCATTCAATGGGAGGACTATCTTCTCCTCCTCATAAGCAAAACTGTGATGAGTGAGGAGAACCGAGAGCAACAATGGCAGAAGAAATGTGGCTCCTGCCATTGCAGAGGGGCAGTACACGAAAAGATAAGAAATGGGTTGCGGAGAGAAAAAGAAAACAGAGGAAACAGAGAGAGAGAGAGAGATTGTTGGGAGTTGGATTTTGGAATGAGAACAAAAGGGGGTCTGGGATGGAGAATGGGTGGACCCACTGGGTGCATGAGAAATTATTGGGGATTCACGTGGTGTGGATACTAATTGGGGAAAGAGAGAGGGCGACTAGTGTTGTTTGCTAGGTGGGCTTGTGATTTTAGAGCCATTTTATTGGTCTGGTGAGCTATCAACAAGATAAGGGGCTCTAACCTCTCTTCTTCACGGAATCAACTGTCACTCTTTACTCTTTTTACCAACACACAGGAGAGAGAGAGAGAGAGAGAGGTTTTGGGGTTTGTCCTTTGCTTCCATCATAAATGGGACTTGCACACAACACGGAGTACACCAAAGTTGAGTTATTCTACTATGTCGTGACCGGGAAAGGATGCAGTTCAGTTTGTTCTGACCAGTTTGGTCCATTTGTTTGCATTCGAGCTGTTCAAAAGTGTTTTGGACGGTTCAGATTTATTCTGAATGTTTTGAATATTTTATATTAAAAATAAATCCGAACAAATCTGAGCCGTTCAACACTTTTGAACTGCTCGAATGCAACAAATGGACCAAACTAGTCCGAACAAACTGGACCCCTTCATGACCCATGGGCACAAAAAGGTTGGGGACATGCGAGATGACTATTGGTTGACACTTGACACAAAGTATTAGGATACATGAAAGTGTCCATGAAAGACGCATGAACGATCCAAATTCACATCGGTCCAGATTCATTGACCGTTCATATGTTTTCATGGACACCTTCATATATCAACCCTCTTGTTTGACATGCTATGTTTGAATTTTTAAGTTTTTATTATTCATTTGGTATAAGGATTTACATCACAAAATTATACTCCCTCCGTCTCAAAATGTTTGTCCGGTCCGCAAAACGGAGTGTTAAAAATAATACAATTTTTGCAAGAAAAAATCAAAAGTTTTTTAACAACTTACTAGATATCAATAAGTATTTTTAATTTGTGAAAAAAGTGAATTTTTTCTTGAAAAAATTGCATTATTTTTAACACTCCGTTTTGCGGACCGGACAAACATTTTGGGACAGAGGGAGTAGTACACTGGAACTTCCACGGTAGCACAGGTGGAAAGTTCACCTCCTCCCTCAATGGAGGCAGGAATTCGAGCCCCGAGAGGGGCGGAGTTGGGTTTCATGGCTATGGACAGCCTCTGAACCTTCTGTGAACTAACATACTAACACCCCACTGATATATACAATATTGGCAAAAAAAAATTATAGTACACTGCAATTTGGTTTATATCCCTTGACATATTAACATCAGGGATTCGAGAGTTTGCTCTCTTCATAGGTCTCAGCTTCAAAACCTTCTAGATGGTATCAACTCTTGGGGCCAGTTTGTTTACCTCGACTTTAATTGAGCCCTCCTCTAATGAACAATGAGATCGATTTCTCAAAATTATTCGAGGTATGTGTAAGGTTGTTCGGAGATAAAAATACAAAAGATTTAAAGTGAAGAATTGAAGACTAATTGGAAGGACTTGCTTACTAGATTGAGTTAAGTTATACTAGTAGTGTGCCTCATGCGATATAGATGTGTCATCATGAATTGGTGAGTGGTGGCTCAAGTGCAATCACGTCCTAATTAAGGGGCCGCATTGCTACAATTTAATTGGCTTTGTAGACCAAATTTCAGCAGTAGATATTTTAGGGGTCCATAACTTATACATTCATAAGGTTTCGGTGATCAATGAGGGGTTGGTTGAATCGATGGTGAAGATTTTGATTGGACAAGGCTCAGGTTCGAGTCGTCAGAGACCATTATTAGGGTTTATTAAACATATCCCTAGCACCATCCCACGAGTGGGGCTTTAGCTTCAGTCCCGTCACCTATGCGGTGCAGTCCCTTACAGATAGTGGCATAGTGTGATGGAACAATACTACGTGACCGAGGTAACGGGATGCGCATTT
>JAOTQK010000023.1:22230030-22244214 GCA_025642025.1 Rhododendron ferrugineum
CATCGGAGCGAGACCCGGAGTGGGCCCCACTCCGGGCGGAGCAGGAAGGGGAGCAGGAAGGGGGGGAGCAGCCCCCCGCGTCCCACAAGATGGGGGGCGCGGGTATATGGTAGTCGGTACCTGTCACCTTTACCAGAAAGCATTGTTCCGTACAATCACACTACAATTTGTAGGGAATTTCATTGTACCTACGTTGGGATCGAAGTTAAAATCGCATCACGTGTAAGTGATGTTAGGAGTATATTGAGGAGGTGTTCGGACAAAAAATTCCCATGGCTTATTAGCTTTCCCGGTCAAAATAAGACTCCTGACACACTGTGGCTTTTTTGGCTCATATTTGCCGGGAAAGCCGGCTCATTTTTATTCCCGAACAGCCCCTTAGCCTCTTATTAGGAATATAGAGAATTGAACTTTGACCTTATCCAACAGAGTTTCCATCACCCTAAAACAAGCCCTTATTGGTCGCTTTGCTTATACGGCTGCAAATGAACCGAATAACTCACGAGCTCGGCTTTGCTTGTTTAGTAAATGAGCTGAGATCGAGCTCGAGTTTTCGGCTCATGTAAACTCAAAAGCTCAACTCGTTAAGAGAGACTCAACTCGTTTAAAAAGGCTCATTTGGTAAATAATTACGCTCGGATCGTTAAGGCTCAAGCTCAAATTTTTGACTTATTTAGTAAACGAGCCGAGCTCGAACTTGACAAAACTCGGCTCGACTCGGCTCATTTGCAGCCCATCCATCCTTGGCTATTTCTCCTCGATATCACACTTCCAAGTTTTGAAATGAAATGGATTATATGTGCTTCACATATTTGGGCTTGGGTCCACTGGGGCCCATATCCGATAATCTAATCTATTCCCTTAATAGCCCATCGTCCACACATCACTCACCAAAATTATTATTGTAAATTTGATCAAAATATTATGGCAAAAATTCTACTATGTAATTTTATTACCTCTCTCACAAAAGTGGACGCTTGAGTATGATTTAAAATAGACTGTTCCTATAACATGACGGCGTTCAAAATGGACTATCAATTTAATTGTTCTAAGGAATGATTTAAACATAGTGACAATAGTATAAACCGATAATATAATGACAGCTACTAATGGATTCACAAAAGCCTGTCCAAAGCTCGATCCATTTTGTAAATATGCAGATAATGTTTGAGTGATTCTCTAACGAGTCTTCTTCATAAAAAACTACATCTGTTTATATATGGACCCGTTCGTTGCGTTTTATTTTGTTCTAATTTCTTTGAGCTCAGTATCCCCCATTCCCTAAACCTAAACATGATCAAAAATTTTAATTTCATCGGTCATTGTAGAGCAGTGGATAGAGATTACGGACAACTCGAAAGTTCTAAATAGTACAGTAGTAACCAAAAGTACGGCGAATTTGCTACCGAAACTCTGGTCGCATTCGCTCTCATAAGTAAAGAACATGTGGATACAAGACATTAGTCAAAACAGAGAACTGAGGAAACATATACGTACATATATATTTGTTCAACTGTCAAGTATGTATATGAAAATGTCCAATGCAATATGGTGATGTTTATAATAAAACACAATGTCTGCTGATTGATACAATAAGGAACTGCAAGTCCTTCGTAGGCTTTTGCAAATGCAAATTTGGCTTTAAATTTTCCTCAACTGAGATAGTAAAGGGGCGGATAAAAAAAAAAAGATAGTAAAGGTCAAAAATGCGATCCGTTTGGTCAATGCCGTAATTTGACATGCACCAATCACTGGAGTTAGGGGCATACGAGAAAGGGAAAATGAAAGAAAACAACTAAAAATGTCCAGAGAGCAACGGCAGCTAGCCTTACTAATCGAAGAGAACCAAATCACAGCGCCATCAAACACGAAATAGAAACATGAACGTACAGCCTAAGACATAAAAGTTACTGGGAACTATCAAGAGTAAAAGATCATGGTAGAATATTTCAAGGCCAATTTCTGAATCATATATGGGCTATATTATAAGCTTCCAATTTGGCTAAAGTTAGTTTATGAACGAATAGAGTGATGACAATTATATGCACATTCAGAGCCTTAGCTACTATCTATCTTTCCGACCATCTCTGTCACTCTCATTTTCTGCATGTACAGTTTTTCGGACTTTTACCTGCTCTCCACAATTCCCCACTGAGAAATTTTTCCCTTCCATAATGTCATCTTCCCCTCTTCTTTTCAAAAATGCCTCAGAATAGTAGAGGCCGCTTTCTAGGAAATTACGGGAAAAAAAAATAGTCAGAACTTAAGTCTCGCCAATGGCGCAAGGAATGCATGGAGGATCTTTAGACTGGTTTTCTGGAGTGATAAGTTGCAAGCAATAGTCATGAAAGGTGTGGGCACATGGAAGAACCGCGACAGCCGGTGGAATAGCTGGCTGGTATACTTGACCTTCTGCTGTGAACGAAAGATCCCTCTTGCACAACAAACATTTGTGTCCACTTGGTTGAGGAAGTCCCTCGGAATCTACAATTGAGCCACAATATTCTCAGGGTAATTTATTTTCTTGCATTGCAACTATGACTAACAGTGAAATACAGACAGATATTAACTTTGAGTAAAACAAAGGCGCCAAACAAGGATTTCTATTCATATGTAAGCTCAAGAATCATAGTTGTACTTGTACAGGAAATATGGCAGGATCGCCTTAATGTATGAGTTACTCCAAATCCTGGAAGACCATATTCAAGAAGGCAAATTTGTCCAACACAATTGCTAAATTGTATTGTCCAGCTTCACAAGAAGTAAGCCAAGGGAAAATAGGGTTAAGATCAAATTTGGCCAAAAAACCTGTGCGACTGCGGCCAAATAAGATCTTGAAGAACATTATCCTGATCACAACAAAGAAACAAGGCCACGGCATACACTATTTAAAGCATAATAACTGACTCATGAGGTATCGTATATCTTGAGGTCGATACAAGCATGGAAGAGTACAGAATTACAAGGCATTGTGGTTTCTCAATGTATGTGGGGGATTAATCGAGATGAGTCAAGCCAAGTCGCAGGCTGCTCAAGATTGGGTCGTTGACTTGGAATAATGCTCGATTTTAGGCTGCTGAAGCTCTGCTCATTTTGCTTGAATATTTCTCAAGCTCGGTTCAAGCTCGAATGGAGTTTTTGAATACAGCTTTGCTAGAGGTACATACACAGGTACATAAGCATTTTTGACCCATCTCGGGTCCCAAGAAATTGATTTGAGCCGCTTATTTTGTTCAAAATGGGTTGTTTAGGGCTGCTATGAAAAATAAACTCTATCCAAAATCGGTGAAGGCATATACGAAACATCCACTTTTCTTCATAAGCCAGGCCTGGATTATGAAGCAAAGTTAGATGTTTTGTAAACATTTTTACTGATATTGGATTGAGTTTATTTTTTACAGGGACCCTAAACAAACCATTTTGAATAAAATGAGCAGCTTGTATCATTTTTTTAAGACCAGATATGGGTGCAAAACGCGTATGTACGCGATGTATGGACCTATGTGTATGTACTCATAGACTTTTCGTTTTGAATATGCAATCGAGCTTGGCAAGCTCAAGATTGGCTAGCTTGACTTGATACAATGTGAGCACTCTCGAGCTTAGCTCCAGATAATGGAGCTTGAGCTCTAGCTACTGGAGGTTGGGCTCTTGCTAAAGACAAAAGCACCTTAATGATGAGCCTCGTATTGCCCATCATTTCTTATAGCTGAGAGCAATCATACTTATCTTTTTTCCATTTTCGGTCCTTTTCGCTTTCTTTTCCATTTGTGTTGGGTGTTAATGGGAAAAACATCAATCAGCCCCCACCCCAACCTACCCTGGGAGTAGCCTAAAAAAGGGAACCTTTCCCCCTTCAGCCATTTCGGTTTAAGAAGATATGAAAGTTTCTCTCTATAAGAATGATGTGTCCTGAGATGCAAAAATAATACAAATATATAAAGAAGAAGGGAAGATGATAGATAGCTTGTAAGATTCTCTTAGGCAGCTGAGCAAAAAAAAAAAAACTCTCTTTGTCAAAAGAAAGGGTGCTCAGGAATGTACTGGGTAAGAGAACTTATGTAAGTGTGCTAATTGACATTTGGTCAGGATTAGAAACCTCTTTGTAGAGGCTCGCTTTATAACGAGTCAAGCATATACTCGAGCTTCGCTCGTATGTTTGCACCTGCTTGCAATCCTTGTGAGTTTTGGTTATCTGGCTTGGCTAGATTATCCATTGAGCTCAAGTTGATCAAGTAAATTTCTTTGAACCAAACACAAGGCTAACACAAGACTTTTACACCCAAAACATAAAGTAAACAAAGTCTGGACAAGACCTTGACTAGACCAGAGACGTGGTCATCCAGATATTATCTAATGAAGAGCCTTAACTTTGACAGTACAAAGAGAATTTTTCCAAAAGAAGATTACAGTAGGTTGTATGTATGTACATTGTCACTAAATCCTTGGATTAATCATGTTATGACATGCAATAAAAATGCAACATAGCTAAAATTAACGAAAGTTTGGTACTTGAAAACGAGAAGTTACTAAATAATAGAGGATAAGTGAAAGAGGCAGAAGACATACCCTGCCATTCTATACGATGAACATGAGCCGGATTAGGAATAGGAATAGGAAGAGCAGCAGCAGGAGCAGTCCATGGTGGGGATGGCGAAGATGGAAGAATGGGAGGTGGAAGTGCTATCTTCTTGCGCTGAGCTGTGGATGGCAAAATTGGAAGAATGGGAGGTTGAAGTGCTATCTTCTTGTGCTGAGCTGTGGATGGCAAAATTGGAAGAATGGGGGGTTGAAGTGCTATCTTCTTGTGCTGAGCTGTGGATGGCAAACTTGGAAGAATGGGAGGTTGAAGAGCTATCTTCTTACACTGAACTTGGGGAGAAGCTGGAGGGGGTCGAATTGTACCCCTTCTATGTGGTCCACCAAGAGCATTAGAAGCCTGGGAGCGCCCATAACTTTTTGCAGTTGGAATTACTGGACCTATGAGATTGTAAATACCACTAATTACTACCATAACCACAAGAAACACTTGCGGGAACTTCTATGAAGCGTGTCAATGTATTTTATTACTTAATACCTGCTGTAGATGTTGGTCCAAGAAGATCTTTGGAGAACAGAAGGGGCATACGTTCTTGAAAAACTATTTCATGAAGACAATTGTCAAAATATAGTACCAGGAGAGAAATCATATAAAAATGATAAAAGAATCATAGAATGCAAACATTGTATGACTCCAGATGCTGAATATCAGTAGTAAAAGAGGATCCACAGAAATCTGTAGAAAAAGGTTTACGCCAACCTTACATTGAGTGTGTCATAAGGGCATGATATCGCAAGAAAATGCACACTGAATCAGTGAAATCTATATTAAGCATGAGTGGAGGAAAACATGGATACCGAAGGCAAAAAGAAAGTTTTTCAGAAAGTTTTTTACGAAATTGGACTGGTATACTCTTCAGGCAACCAACGATTATACCAAAACCTTGTCACCGACGCATCCACCACAATAAACAAGATGAATTCAGCCATTCAACGCACCCTAATGATGGTTTTCAAGTTCAATTTCTCCCGTCATTTACAGAAGATAGTCGAGAGCAAGTCAATGAGGTCATTCATCATCAATGCCCTTTGCCCTTTGGTAATAAGGCAAATCTTAAATCCCCAAATTCGAGTAAAACATGACACCTTGACGTACATCATGTAACTTGGCCTACAATCTTGTACAAAACAATATAATCCTAGATATGAGGCATATTGAGGTTTCCTCCAATATGTCAATTTCAAAGGCATGATTCATTCAGTAAAGTTACCAATGTTTTCCTGGAACAAATCCCATTAACAAAAAGAGATGCTTTCTGATAAAAACAGATATCCAGAAGATGTGGAACTGGTGTCAGATTTAAGAAATACCCTTACTTGATGTCTGAACCCCTATCTCCTTGGGATAAAATCCAAGTTCAAAGCATAAGGAGCATATAACCGCCAGGAAGTTGAATGACTGTACCTTTGGGAAATGGACCATGTCCAGCAGCTTGAGCAGCACTGATCTCATTAACTTGAATCCCTAGCCTCTTGGGGAAAAGGCCACTTCCAGCTGCTTGAGCAGCACTATCCTTATTATCATGAAATCCCATCCTCTTGGGAATCAAACCACCCCCAGCAGCAACAGGGGCATTACCACCGGTAGGAGAAAATAGCTGTCCTGTAAAGTTCAGGTAAGAAGCCCAGAAGATTCCTGCCGTGAGGAAGCTACTGATAAAACAAGAATTAAAAATCAACTAATTGACCCCTAAAAATAGTTGTTGCATCTCAAACAAGGATAAGCACTTAGCCACAGAAACTTCAGTTCCGGTAATATTAACAGTGTCCCAAGGTGCTCATATATGGAGGGGGATTTGAAGTGATTGGTTTCCATTGACTCACCTGAATGTTCTTGCCGCACAGAGCTTCCTTTGACCCCACCAAAAGAAGAAACCATAGAAGACTCCGGTGAGAGAGTTTGCACTGTTTTGATAAACCGTCTCTGTAGTTGATCTGAAGTTGGCTGAGTGGTGGCCCCGGTAACATTTACTGATTCTGTTGCGAACCCAGAAGCCCCAATTTGTCCAGATTGAAATAACCTAGCTGAGCTGCTGCTAATTGGTCCCGAAGGTGTGGTAACCCCACCTACAAAAGCTTTATAAGGATCTGAATGTACATATCTAGAAACTCTGTTATCTACAAAACCTAGGTTCCGGCCACTGGATTTAGGAAAACCATGTTGTATATCAGCTTGTGGATTTTGTGAAAAAGGGAATGGCCTTGATTCGAGACTGGTATTAGTACCACTTATTGCTCCACCATTAGTGTTGTTTGAGACCCATCCTCCCGCATCATTTCCCCAACCTGTGAATCCACCAACATTATTTTGGAAGCTTGGAAATGCACTGAACAAGTTCTGACTTGGACTCAAGGAGCTTCCAGTAGCTTGTCGAACATGGGACGCATTTGACTGGGGAAAAACAGCACCCTCCAGTTCACCAGGGATTTCTCCCCGGCTGAGATCAGATTTAAATCTGGCATCTGTTTGATCTCCGATTCCAAGAGAAAGAAAACTTCCATAAGTGTTTTTTGGACAACCGAATTGAGAAGCATGGTCACGGTTATCAATATTAAGTACTTCACAATTTTGGGAATTGAATGTTTCACTACCACCTACACCAACAAAATTCTTTAGTGGTGGTCCACTACCATAGCTACCATCTGCCTCTACACCATGCCCGGTCATTTCATTACCTCCGTCAGCATTACCCATGATCAACGAATAATTTCTGTTGATCTCAGAGATCTTGAAGCAATTAGAAAAAGGTGAATCGATCATAGAGGCATCAGCAACACCACTTTTATTATGAGTGTGTGATACTTGCTTGACATTCCCTTCAGTAAAAGGTACATCTTGTCTATATGGGGTAACCGGGGCATTTTGCTGGTTAAAGAGCTGGTTGAGATCAATCATCATACTGCCACGGGTGTCAGGAACGCTGTGTGTGTAAGGTTGATATGTTCCATGCATGACTTTCCAAGGAAAAGGAGGAATTGGAGATGGCATGTGTGGAAAGGACAGAGGATCAACTCTAGCGGGGCTACCATTGTGAAATATACCAGTGCTATCAGAAGCATCGTTATTCATATTGATAAAGGAAAATTCATCGTTCTCTTGTACAATAGAAGAAGAGGCAGGTGGAGTATCATTGTCGTTCGATTTATCACCTTCCATTACTCTGTCAGTTCTGAACAAAAAGATGAGATGAAACAATTCATTCCAATCATTCCATTACAAGTGCATAACAATATAACATTGATCTCTTATGCAGCAGAAATCTGTGATGGGTTGGTAGAAACTACCGAGAAATGAAGCCAAACAGCTATTCCTTCTGTAATTGATCATGTTCTAAGTTTGTTTACACATGTATATGAGATATAAGGGAATGTAAAGTTTTCCAATGCTAAGTCATCTATTTATGTGGCTGAACTAATCCGCTGAACCCTAAACTCAATCTCAAGGATTTCTCAAAACCATGGTGTAAACAAGGTTAAATAACTTAAATCCAATGAAATTATAAAAAGAAGAAATACCAGGATGCCATAGGTCAATTAACAAGAAAGAAAAGAAATCAACAAGAAACCTAAAGGCAAGCAAAGATCGATGAACAAACAAAACCCTCACACAAACAGGAGTTACAACTTTCAAGACTTAATAAAGACAAAGAATCAAACACGTAGAGCGTACAATCTAGAGAACTCTATCTTATAGATCGCATAAACAAAAACCTTCCACACATCAATCATCAATGCAATAAACAACGAAAAATTTGGGGGGGGTTTAGATTCCAGTTCTGATCGTACGCATACATATCTACATCTTGCGTGTATGTATGTATGTATGTAAGCATGCATGATACAGGACGTAGATTCGGATGAGTTTGAAGAGGTTTTACCTGTACGGCTTCGAATCGGAGTGGTGATGAGAGAGAGAGAGAGAGTGAGTTGCGTTGGTGGTGTTTGGAGCATTTAGGGCTGTGCGAGAGCTTTAAAGGGTTCGGTGTGGGACCCACGTGGCTCCGCGGGAGCGGCCACGCTGGCACGAGTGGTCCCCTTCGAGCATGAGCTCTTTAGATGACGTGTCGGTGTCAGGTCCAGACGATACTGAAACCCTGTTTCTGAATGAACCAATGACAGCGCGAGCCCATCTTGATCCGAGTGGCATTTCCGGCATTTCGTTAAAATTACGAGGACAGGGACGGAATTGAGACTGTGGGGCCAGGCATCGTAAGCATGACGTGGCGTGGTTATAACGCGAGCGTAGTGAACCAGGTTGTACTTGAGTCCCACCCAAGCGTCACCGCCACGACCCACGAGCCAGTCAATTTCCCGCCTCGAGTAGTTGGACTCGGGGAAAAAATATAACGGCTTTGGATCAGCTAGGCTCCAGCCGGCTCAGCTTGAGCTCACAAAATGGGAAAAAAAAAAAAAACATATTTACAGAAATAGGAGAAAGAAGTAGTAATACTTATTAATTTATAATTAGGGAAAATGACGTCTAAGGACGTGTTTTGATAATTAATACCCGCCAATGACATTTTCAGTATTAACAAATGTTCTTAGTTTGTCCTTGGTGGGTATTAATTATCAAAACACATCCTGAGCAGTCATTTCCCCTTATAATTAACCTTTGAAAATCACTTTTGAAAACGAAGAAAGACGAAGAAAGAAAAATTGCCACTACTATGTCTGGGATTTGAAAATCCTGTAGTGCTGCTGCGGCTCGGATTTTAAAATCTAAGCTGACCGATTGGCCGCACTACAACCCTGTAGGGCAGCCCGCCCTATAGGATCCTCTAATCCCAGTGTCTAAGGTTTTGGAAATCTGAAATTGAAAAAATTAGGGAAAATGACGGCCAAGGACGTTTTTTGATAATTAATACCAGCCAAAGACATTTTCAGTATTAACAAATGTTCTTAGCTTGTCCTTGGTGGTATTAATTATCAAAACACGTCATGGGCCGTCATTTTCCCTTAAAATTAAGCCCAGAATAGAAGTAGCACCAAAACCACCATAAAAGGAGGAACCATGTACGCAGAGTAAATAGGTAAAAAAAAAAATTCACAGAATAAAAGAACCATACTTTTTTTTTTTTTAAACACGAATAAAAGAACCATACTGTCACCTTAATTAACAAGCCAAAATCATAACATTAAATTTACTGTGGCATGACAAAAATGATCACCAAACAAAGAATTCTGCTCAAGAGTATGATCTGATGGAGTAAATTGTTAGAGAAAAGAGTTTTTTTGAATGGCTTGTTAGAGAAAATATTACCCTATGCTAAAACTCAGGTCAGCGTTAGTTTTGCGTCAAAATAAACAAAGTGTGACGAAGGTAGCTGTGAAAACTCTTCAAAAATCGATGAGAATCCCAGAAGCCCAACAACACGGGTATCCTGTAATTTGTTAGGACCATTACGTTGAGGCATGAAAATCTGTGTGTCAGTACTTATGCTAGTTGGAAGAATTTTGCATTTGCTGCCATAGTCTAGACCTCGTCGTAGCATGCTTGAGTAACTCCAACCGACTCCTGAAATATTTTTACACAATCATTCTCCTTTGATGTGCTGCCGTTCACCACGGAGAAGAACAAGGCCAAAAGATGCCACCATTCCAATCAAGTACCCGGCTATAGCCCCATAACTCACGCAAATAGGCCATTCCTATGAACAACAATTCAAATTTTCAATGAATCAGAGGTGAAGGATAACAAAACAACAATTCATTCAACAAGGCAAAGAGAAACATATTGCTGTGGCTAGGGAATCAGCCCAGTTGAGCAATTCTTAACAAAAATAAACCAAAAGTGCCAATAACAATTCACAAGAGCTGTTATATAACATGGCTTTACGCCGATAATAAAGTTTTGTCAGTGTCGGTTTTTTTGGCAGTCTTCATGTTTTCGTTTTAACCAGAACCGGTTGCGGTCAAACTCAAAGTGCAATCATAAATCACATATGCTCAGCAAAACTTACAAGTTCAATATTAAGCTATACCTGCCATGGCCTATCCCAATCAAGTGGCATGGGCCAAGCCCCAAACCAAGCTCCAATAACAGCTCCATGTGCAGGTAGACAGATCATATAATCAATAGATCCACTTGGCCTGAGAGTGAACAATGTTTTCCATCATGATATTCCGAGAATTATTTATTTGAGTTGATGAAGGAATGAATAACAATGGACATCCATTTTCCAAAATATGATGATAAATGATGTTAGAAACATAATTCGAACTGGGAATGATAATTACAGGATCACAATAATGAAATTTCTTCTTCCTCACTTCTTTGTTCTTGTCTTTGAGAAGTACTGAAGAGTCTTCGATATAGCAAATATGAACAAAGGCTCCCACTAAGATTGTATACGGAGGTGCTATGGGTATGCAAACATTTATGGATGAGTATAACCCCTGAGATAACTTACTTCGTGTGTCCAAATAATCGTATCCAATCTGTCCATGACGAACCAAAAACAGAAGCTGCAGGGACAACCTGCGAACATGTAGGAATCTAGTACAGTAAGACACGCACATGAAAACAACAGCAAAATGAACTTGCAAGGTCGGAAGGAAGTAGATGTAAATACATCTCCTAACGGAAATTAAAAACCTAGTAACCCCTTTTGGCTCAATCACACCAGTAATAAGTTAAGTTGGAAGACCTTGCAGTTCTTTGGAACTCTTCTGGAAACAAGAAAAACAGAACAAGAAAAAACCTTTCTTTTATTTTTTGGTAAGCAGTACAACCGGTATTAACTTAGTAGAAGCTGAAGAATTTCTATTGAGTTTGAATACAAGTGAAGAGATGTTGCATAACAAGAGGTATTAACTGGATGAATACTTACGGTAAACAATGACATCAATAGTGACCAGTTAACAGTCTTGAGGAAGTACCTGGGTTTAATGTGAAAGATACAAGATCAATAAATGTGGGTAGGATGCATGATGAGATGATAACAAAAGTTTATTCATCCAAACTCCAAAATATTGTTGCCATAAGATAGAGAATGGGCTTATATATGTTTTTTTCTTCGTGACCTGAAGCTAAATCGTAAAAGCCAAGTTCAGATTGGAAAGCACAACTAGTCTAGAACTTTAATATCCCAAATAAATTTCAACACCATGTCTGCTTGTACCAAATTCAAAAATAGAAAGGAAAACGAAAAAGAAACCGGGAACCAAGAATGAAACCGGGAACCAAGAATTAAAATTATCAACAATTTGGAAAACAAAAGCAATTTATTTATCTTCGGACACAGAAAGGATTGTTTTGTATGGTGACAGAATGAGGAAAATTCATTTCGTTTCAATCCCAACTTTTTCGACTTCAGCTTTTTAATCAATATAAAAGAATCATATCTAAACTACCCCTTATTTCACATACTTAGGGCCAACAGGAGCTCCCAACGCAATAGCTCCAAGCGCGTTCACTACCGCCCCTATAGGTTTAAACAGAACACATAATGAGCACTCTACCATTTCAAGACCAAACAAAATGAATAAGCACTCCTAAAAACCAAAAGAACCATTTCAAAAGTTAGCATCAAACCGCACTGATGGTATACTTGGTGTAAGCGAGCTCTAAGATCACATCTTTGGAATTAAATCCAGTTAGAAAAGGAAATCCAATTAGAGATAAGCTGTCTCCCAGTAGTTCGGTTCTTAGAGAGCAGCTATTTGCTTGCTCTTCTTTGCTCTTGGCAGTTGGATAGCGGGCAACCTCTTAAGTCGGAGTTTAATTCATCGCGACAGGAGTTCACCAAGTCTAAGAATGGGCCGGTCATCCAACGAAAAGTTTCCGGCTTTTAATTGTTCTTTTTTGGGGGAAGGGAACTAACTATAAGGGCCGGGCCGTTAAGAGTGTTTCAATACTTCTGTAAGCGGAAACGTCAAGGAAAGACATAGTTAGCGCATAGCCAAATTACGGCGGCAAGAACTGCATTCTCTCTTCTTCTTCTCTTTTCAGACTGAAGTCAAAGATCTATAAACCAGTTCAAAAGTTGCAATCAGTGTATCACAAGTACAAGTTTGATATCCCCTGAAAGTAGAGTCTAAGTTTGAATTTCAACCATAAATGTCTAAACGGAGTCACTATTATTTTTTTGGGGGGGTAAGTATAAACAGAGTCATTTCCTATTTCATTGGAGGAAATGACTCTGTTTGTCTTTTCAAACAGAGTCATCATATAATAGGATTCTCTTCATTTGTCTTTTCAGGAATCATGCTACTAACTCTAACTCTATGAAGCATTTTTTATCTGAGAGACATCGATACTACCTGGTTTATCACTCCACTTAGCATAATTATGAAAATTTCCCCTTTTAAGATAATACACCAGTAACACCACATAGATTTCCCAAATAGAAACAAACACTGTTCAGATATGCAAACTAGGTCACGTTATCCTTCCGAACTCCCACACTCCTGCTCTACGTTCCCTCTCTTCATTCTCGCTCTCACAAATTTTAGTAGTAGTATATAATGTTTACGAAAGGCACTTTCTCGCTCTCACTCTCGGCTCTCGCACCTGCATTATGTGACTTACCTATATGGCTACATTTTAGTCATGTTGATAGCATAAATGTCTAATACAAATGGAAAATTACAGCTGAGATTTTAAACTAACCAACAGGAAGCCCCAAAATGCCACGTCCTACAGCTTTCCAATACTGTCGCATCACAACAAAAATAAGAACTTCAACAAATTAGACTAAAATGGAAATAAATCCATCAGAATAAGAGGGAAACAAAAGATTAGTGGGATTACCGAGCATTGTTTCGGATTACTCCGGAACATACTGTAAATAAGAACCACAATTGGGGCCTCAATAACCTGGGAAAAAGAAAAGGAAAAATTCAAAGTAACAAATCACATTCTGAATTGAAACAACCACGGAGAATCACGATGGTGAATGCGATGGAAGTACCCATATAAGATGGAGCGTATGAAGAGGATCGGAGACGAGATTGGCGGAGTAGAACTTGTGGGCCACCCCCAAAGCTGACGCAAGCCCTAATCCGGATAGAAGATGCACCAGAAAGGCTTGCCATGGCGATGAAGATGAGGACGGTGATGGTACGGCGTCGTTTCCATTGACGGCCTGCTGCTTCTTCTTCTTTTCCTCCATTGTTGTTCCTTCTCGCTTTACAGATCGAAGCGAAGCAAATTGTCTACTCTTCGAACGCGATGGTGAAGTTCAGAAGATCGAATTGCGTTTTCACCTCCCTGACTAGTTTCAAATAAGACCTTTGCACCGATACTTTTTCGAATATTAGATGTGTCCCCCAATTGCATAACTCATGTTCAATTTGGTCCTTCCCTTTTTATTTGTTCCTTTGCTTTTGTGTTCTTTTATCGGTTGATCAATTTCATTTTTTTTTTTGTAAACTAACGAAAGGGTAAGAAAAAAATTTGTTTTGATCCTAATTTAAGAAAAAATCTCCCCGTATAAAACAGTTTCATTGGTGGGGGTGGTCAATAGTTTCACAATTCATTTTAGTTGTGTTCAAAACGCGTTGCGCCGTTGTTTCGGGCTAAATTAGCTCGACCAAATGGCAAATAATTGTATGCGGGCGTGCCAGAAAAGAATTAACTTCACA
>JAOTQK010000023.1:22357477-22385324 GCA_025642025.1 Rhododendron ferrugineum
CAAGCAACGGAGGAACCGGTCTGAGCAAGCGTAGCAGTAGAGGATGAAGTCTGATTTGACACAAGTCGCTGATACTCGTCTGCAGAAATAGTCACCACAGAGTCGGCAGGGTGAGGAAGTGGTTCAGCATCCTCAAAAATAGTAGCCTGATGAGCCTGAGGGAACCCATGGAGATCATAGCAAGTATCCACGGTATGATTGGTGCCCCCACAAATGAGTACACGATCGGGAATCACGGCCACGACCGCGACTACCTCCCCCTGTTAGGCTACCACCAAAACAACGACCAAAACCATCAATACCAGAACCACGATTACCCATACTAAAATCACGCCCACCAAAACCACGGCCAGAACCACGTCCACTAAATCCAGAGTCATGACCATGACTGTTAAAACCAGACTCACGGCCGCGACCACGACCACGACCACGGCCACGGCTACGGCTAAATGAAGTACCAGAAACAACGGAAGCCAATGTTGAACGATCAGGAGGTGGCGCAGACACAGATACAGAAGATTGACGAAGGCGACTAAAGACCTCGCTGAGAGAAGGGAGATCGCGAGACCCCAATAGATGATTACGTACAGGACCATATGTGGATGAGGCACCAGATATAAACCGAGCAACCTGCATACGCTCACGCTGGCGCCGCATGACCTGAACATCAGAGGAAATTGGCTCACATATATTAAGCTCCTCACAGATACCACGGAACTTACCATAATAAGACTCCAAAGATAAGTCACCCTGTGAGATAGAAAAGAAGGACTGATGAAGATCATATGTGCGACGGAGATTGTTAACACCAGAATACATCTCCTGAGCCTTTGTCCATACTTGTTTGGCCGTAGGTAAGAAAACCAGTGTGCTAGCAATATGTTCTTCCATACTATTCCAGAACTCCGACCGAATATTAGCATCTGCAGATACCCATGTCTCATACGTGGCAGCAGTCGCTGTGGGAGGATCATCTGTCAAATAATGATAAAGTTTTTGAACCACATAATAAACCTCGACTGCTCTAGCCCAAACAACATAATTCTTACCATTCAAAAGGGTGGAGGTGATAGACAACCTCTCACGAAACCGAGAAGAACCAGACAAACTTGCAACAATAGTAGAGCTAGGAGCAGAACTAGATCTTGACTTTGACTCATCCATTGCACCGAATCAATTATCAAGAACCAACAAAATCAACTACAGGAGCAAAACTTTAACAACCAATACTAAGCTAACATAAACCACCTATGACCAACAACCAACCAACCAACTGAAATATCCAATCTCGAACAGATAGCAACATAAATAGGTATCGATAAATCCAAAAAACCACCAGACCCACCAAACAGATATTCACAAGGCTATACCCACTAGAAACACCAACCAGATACCCACCAATCTCAAGCAGATACTCATAATACGTGCAATACAGTAACTAGAGCGGGATCAGAAGACATAGACTGAAAAATCACTGGTATACCTCAAGATCATGCAATAAATCAGACAAGAGAAGATCCAGTAGGGTTTCGGAGAAATTCAACAGAACTAGGGTCTCACCGGAGGTCGGTATGACCTGGAGGAGGATCGTCGGAGCTAACTGAGTGGTCGCCGGAGGTCGGCGAGGGTCGACGATGGCCGGCGGTGGGTGGCGATAGCCGGCGGTGAACTGGGCTGGCGTTTGGAGGTTGGGGTTTCGACTAAGGAGAAGATCCAGCAGATCACCGGAGGTCGGTATGACCTGGAGGTGGGTCGCCGGAGGTTGGCGAGCGTCGGCGATGGTTGGCGATGGCCGGCGGCGGACTGGGCTGGCGTTAGTGGTTGGGTTTCAGGAGGATCTGATGTCGGCAGTAGGGAACTAGGGTTTCGACTGTTATGGTTGATGATGGGTGGTGGACAGTGATGGATGGTGATGTTGGCAGTAGGGGGCTAGGGTTTCGACTGTTATGGTTGATGATGGGTGGTGGGCGGCGATGACTGGTGGACGAAGGTTATGGTGGCAGACTAAGGTTAGGATCATGCTCTGATACCATGATAATAGAGATAAGAGAAAGTGTATAGGGTGTTAACCAACCCTAACACACGTAAGCTTTATTTATATTATGTGGTGACTAGTTACATATCATAAGTAAACAATGTGGGACTTAGTCCAACTCTATTCTAACAGTGTTCATGTACCAGTAGTTGTTATCATGGTGGCTGTACAATTACAACATTTGTAGGGAAGAAGAACTCACTATTTCCCTCTAAATATGATAATATGTTTTATCTCTAAATGATTCTTTTAGTGTGATTCCTGATATGATTCTAACTGTTGTGCTAATTTTTCAGCTTGCCATTTCAAATTGGACTTGCATTGTATCTATTGTATACACAGGTCAAGTACGCTTTCCTTTCAGGAATTGCGATTACCATCTTGTTAATACCAGGTATATGCACTTCATGTAAGCTTTTCTTGTTGAATTCCTTCGTGATATTCCAAGGTGGTGTTGCCTTTTATCTCTTCTCCGTATGGACATCTTATTTAGTGAATGTCTTCTGTGTAGTCAACAAGTGGATTGCTAATTTAATTGCAAGTGCCACCAAAAAAATGATGGAGCAAAAGGATGAAAGGTATGTAGCTTATTCTGTGTGATTCTATTATGCCTGAAGAATTAACTTGCTACTTATTTTATCCACAATTTGAATATATAGAACCCAGCCTCTACATTTTGGGGCCTATTTCCTAACAAGTTACACTTTCAAGAAAATTGGTGATCTGACATGGTATCAAAGCTTTGGTTTTTGGAAGATCTCGGATTTAAGTATCTTTAATAGATATGTTTTGGTTTGCATTTTCTCTCTCTGTGCTTGGATGTTAGGGTGTTGGATAGCTTGATTTACATTGTTAGGTGCATTTCTGGACCTATTAAGCTTTGACGAAGATTGGTGACTAAACTGCCTGACTCCCGAATTTACATCAAGACTTCTAACCAGTAAAAGCTAATGAATCAATATGCGCAAAGGAAAGAATATGCAGTAAAGTAGTTGTGCTAAGAGAACCAAGATAAGTAGCATTTAGAAAGTCTATAATCAGTTCATTTGTTGAGGCCCATTTGAGAAATCAACTCAGTGGCTCAAGTGGTAGCCTAGTGGATATGTGTTCGCAATGTTTTGCACTTGCCATATTGCAGTTTTCACATCAGTCTACAGTTGCTTCAGTTCCTTTGAGTACTTACGGAATCTGTTTGAAATAGTTACAGTTTGGAAATGTATCTTTGGACTAAAATGTATCTGCTCTTTTGCAGGATTAGGAGGACAGGAGAAATTTTGGCATATATCCGCACTTTGAAAATGTATGCATGGGAGCTTCTTTTTACTAGTTGGTTAATGGAGACCCGATTTTTGGAAGTGAAGCACTTATCGGTATAAATGATACTTTAATTGCTTGTTGTTTTTAGTTATGCTATATTTAGTATGCCTGTATCCCTCCAGCTGTCTTACTTAATTCCTTGCGTACTTTCTAGTAGACACGGAAGTATTTGGATGCATGGTGTGTATTCTTTTGGGCAACAACACCAACTCTTTTCTCTTTGTTCACATTTGGTCTCTATTCCTTGATGGGGCATCAACTTGATGCTGCAACGGTATTGTACTAAAATCTTGACCACCTGCGTTTCTTTACTGGTGATAATATCTTTTTATCCTAATTGATTTTTTATTTGCAGGTTTTCACTTGTCTGGCTCTGTTTAATAGTTTGATCTCTCCACTGAATTCATTTCCATGGGTCATAAATGGGTTGATTGATGTGAGTTGTCACATGCCTTGACTGCTGAAGGATTACCTTTTCATATTTAATGATTATGTGTTATAGTAGATATTTTACTTATTTCAATTTATCCCAGGCCATTATATCTATCAGGCGTTTAAGCAGATTCCTCTCCTGTCCTGAGCATGAACCTGAAAAGACGGGAAAGTCTCCGGCATTGTCTTGCGCTAAAGACCACTCTGATATGGCTATTATCATCCATGATGCATGTTGTACTTGGTCAAGCAGTGATAAACAGGATCTGGATTTGATATTGGATCATGTGACTGTACACCTTCCAAAAGGCTCATTGGTTTCAGTTATTGGAGAGGTTAGATCTGTGCCTGAAGTTCTCCATTATACTGTTTCTTTCTTAGTTTTCACTGTCATTCCTTTTGTCTTTTTCGTTTTTTGAGTAAACTCTGGACATGGTGCCCTAGCCAGAGCTTTATTGGGGTACTACTCAAAGCTAGCAAGTTGGTTGTGACATCTTCTTCATATACTTTGTGAGTTGGTTGTTTGTATGGGAAGAGGAAGGGGGTGGGGGCCTGACTTCTTTCCCATTGGTTATCCAAATCTTACATTCAAAATCAAATATGTTACGTTTTAACTTGCTATCTGAGTCGAACTCTCTGTACATAATAAGCAAAGTAGGGTAAAGTGGATGTCGAATCTGTCAATTAACTGACTAATGCAAGTTTACTGACTAATGCGAATAGAGAGATAAGGCCCTCACTCTTATATACTTCATAGTACCCAGAAGATGTGGGACTTTGATTTACACCCTTCCTAACGCGTAACGTGGTCACTCGGAAGCACCTGCCGCATGCTAGCCAGAGACACGCACCCTACCCATCTCTAGTATCTAGCCCTGATACCATGTTAACGGTCTTGGGTAGTTCTCAAGCTATATTGGAGTTAGGGTGCCCTCACGCTTATATACTATATCTTTACATTGTTACCCAAACGATGTGGGACTTCGCTTCACAGTTGCATCCCCCTGTTTTTCCACTTATGTCCATTGTGCTTGGTTCATGTACATTATTAATAAATTTGATGAGCAGGTTGGCTCAGGTAAATCATCCCTGTTAAATTTGGTTCTGGGAGAAATGAGGCTCATCAGTGGATCTGTACATTCAAGTGGATCAATAGCTTATGTACCACAGGTTTTCAAACTTTGAGACATTCATTCCTAATTTCCTACACTGTCTTAAATTATTGTCTTAAGCTTTCCTTTGCTGTTTGATTTTGCAGGTACCATGGATTCTTTCTGGAACTCTCCGTGATAACATTCTGTTTGGGAAGGATTACAATCCACTAAGGTGACTCCAGAAACACTTCAAAATAATATTGAGTGTCAGTTTCGTTTATAGCAATTCAGTTGCAATGCCTCTTATGTTTCATTCTCCACCTTTAGATTTATTCCCTAGTGTAATGCATGATAAAACAAATTATGTTGTTTTACTTCTAACCGTGCCTAAGTAAAATTTTCCTAGACAAATTCTTCATGGAAATTCTCTTTCGTTTTCCAATTTGGAGCTTTTTGCCACCTTGAGCAGATACTCAGATGTGTTACAGGCATGTGCACTTAAAGTGGATATTGCACAAATGGTAGGAGGTGATCTGGCTTACATTAGTGAGAAAGGAGTGAACTTATCAGGTGGACAGAGAGCTCGTCTTGCTCTGGCCAGGTAAGATCCTAAATCCAAACTGATCGCATTCTGGGGGACTGGGTTGATGGATTTTCTCTGTTTTCTTGAAATGATTGTGCCATCTTTAAATTGAGCAGGGCTATCTATTGTGGGTCTGATATAATCATGCTCGATGACGTCCTCAGTGCAGTTGATGCACAAGTTGCTCGCTGGATTTTATATGAAGCAATTCTTGGTCCTCTTATGAACCAACAGACACGCATTCTTTGCACTCATAATATCCAGGTTAATATCTACTTTGAGTAAATTTGAATCAATAGGCACATGCACATGCACATGCTAATTTTTAGTATTTTTCTTCTGTGCCAGGAGGACAATGAGAATATCTACGTTGATGTTCAAAAGAAAATATGTTGAAATCGGCATAAAATTGGTTTTCTATTTTGCATTCATGTATATTTTCTGGTTTTGAGAACAGGAAACAATCTTCAAAACAGATAACAGAAAGGCCCCAAATATTAGTCTTCCAATTTGTTGTTTATTTTGTTCCATGATTAACTTAAACCTTTAATAGGAAACACACAAGGATTTTGCTACAGGTACTGGATGTGCCATGGGTGGAACTGGACTGCAACATTGCATAGTCTTCTTTTTACTTCATCTGCTTAAATTGACACTGCTAGAGTCAGTTGGTGTTTTCATCTTTGGTAATTTTGTTCTAATAAGGAATCATGTCAGGGTAATTATGATTCCGTCATCCTACTGTATAATTAGATTTGACAATGAGGCAGAACATGAATCGCTAGCTTTTCATTTGGAAAACATTCTTATGTGTTTCACTGCTTCGGTAACATTTGTTTTTTGATATTGGGAAGGAATTCACAAGTTATTTTCCTCTGCATTCCACAGGCAATATCATGTGCTGATATTGTCGTCGTAATGGATAAAGGACGTGTGAAGTGGGTGGGGCACCCAGCTGACTTGCCAACTTCATCTTTAGAATTCTCTCCATCAAAAGAATTCAACATCCGGTCTCAAGTTCATGCACAAGAGAGAAGTGGAAGTACTTATACGGAAGCCGAAGAAACTACTATTCCAGAGAGTGATCGCATACATGCTTCTGAGGCACCAGAACAAGTTTCTGAAGAAGAGCTAAGGAAAGAGGGCAGAGTTGAACCCACTGTATACAAGTGAGTAATAAGAATAATCATGAAAACATGTTGTTGCTTACTGTAGATTTGAAATTTTAGAGGGTTGCCTCTCCAATTAGTCAAGCACCTTTGTTGTAAGGTTGACGGTGTGAATTCTTATCTTTTGCAGACACTATGCTGCATTTGCTGGTTGGTTTATTACAATTGTAACATGTCTCTCTGCAATTTTGATGCAAGCTTCTCGCAATGGCAATGATCTGTGGCTATCATTTTGGGTTGATGTAACTGGAACCAATAAAAAGGGCTATCCCACATCCTTCTATCTGGTAACCGGTTGATTCCTTTAGTACTTGTGAGAGCAGATTGTTAGCACACTTTGATCTTTTTTTCTTGCAAATTGAATTGTGAGAGGAAATCAGTGACTTCATATCATTTTGCAGTAAATGGAAAAGCTGTTTTTTTCTCTTTCAGAAAATAGAGTTTTTAGGGTCTCTGTGGTTTAAAATATCTTTCCTGATCTTAGTAATTCCTTTTTGCAAATGTGATGGATATCGATTTTCGAAAACCATGGATATCCAATTTCTTGGGGATGGGATGGGACTATGTGAAAATTGTTCACCTAGTGGATAGAAAATTGTTTTATAAACTAAAGGCAGTAAAGTCTGTTGAAACTTGAGTAGATGAGCATTGCTTGTTATGGTGGACGGGAGTTGGGTAGTTCTTGGGGATGCCCGTGTCACAAAACTAGTTACTGGTGGCTGTTGACGTAGTCATACATTGTATACATAAAAATGTGCATGGTTGAGTTTTTTTAGTAGTTTAAAGCTGTCTATGATCTAAAACTAAAGCTCTTTATTATACTGATCCCAGAATAGTAGTGTTTTAGACTGCTCAGTATCATTGGTAGCTTGGCTTCATGTTTGGCTGCTAATATTATCTAATATAAGTTGGGGAATATACATAAATTAGTTGAAAAGTTGTTACTATTTGGATTTAACCTTTTTCGTGTATTGGCTTAGAAACTTCACTATGAAAGATGAATAAAACGTGCTTGGTAATGGAATCAGATCGCTTACTTTTTTCCAGAAGGAATAATATAAATTTCTGAGTAACTGTTCTTCTTGAATGAAATGTCTTTTTTACAGTGGATAGAAAAACAGTGAGAAGCAAATAACTGTTTTTGGTCGACTTTGTTTCTGATTGAACAGGTTGTTCTCTGCATCTTCTGTGCCATCAATTCCTTGCTAACATTAACGAGGGCATTCTCATTTGCATTTGGCGGTTTACGTGCTGCTATTCAGGTGCATGATAAACTGCTAAAGAAGCTCATTGATGCACCCATTATATTCTTTGATCAAACACCAAGTGGGAGAATTCTTAACAGGTAGAATTAATTTCTTCGAGATATTACTCCATCTTCAGTTTTGCATTCTTCAAATTGATTATATTTATTAGATTGTTAACAACCGACTTCTATAAAAGCTTAAGCTGAGAGAGAGAGACAACTTTCTTAGTTATATTCTCAACAATATTTTGTAGGTTATCTTCAGATCTTTATACCATCGATGATGCTCTTCCATTTATTCTCAACATTCTTCTGGCTAATTTTGTTGGCCTCTTGGGGATTGCTATTGTTTTGGCATATGTGCAGGTACATTGATAAGATCCTTGTAATTATGCCTTTTCTCTTCGGGATTTGTTTATCGTCTCCTATCCAGTGTTCAGCTGTCCCCAAATCAAAACATTGTCTGATGATAAATTAATTATGTGTGTTGTACAGGTCGTGTTTTTGCTGTTATTATTGCCGTTGTGGTATATCTACAGCAAACTGCAGGTAATCATGCATGTAGTTTATGTTAGCATGTTGGATAGTACTAGTTTGGAACCCATTTTGCGTTGTAGTATTCGAATCTAAACGTTCTCTTCCTGTGAGAAGAAGAAGGTGCTGCATGGAGTTAAAATGTTGGTCCAAACTAAGAACGGCTTGCAGATATGGCTTCACAAGCTTTGGATTCTTTAAATGAAAATATAAAGCTTCTAATTCGTTCTGACTACCTCTCAGTTTCTACGATATGATGTCAGAGGTGGGCATTCGGCCAGGAATTCTTCCATATGAAATGAACTGGGAAAAGGAATGACAGTTCAGGACGTAGTAGAGAAACGTAAATACCATAACTCCATAGAGAAACCTAACAAGGCCTTCTATCCCAATCGAAAGGGCTCAGATACATAGATCAATTAAAATGCCATAAATATTGGAAGTGTCGAATTTTGGGTTGCGTGAAGGAATTTTTCTCTCTGGAAGACAGAAGGAGGGCAATAATTATAGCAGCTAAAGTGCTAGCCTCTTTTGCATTAGTAGTAAGGGTTTAGAAGGCACTACCAGAGCCAAGTAATCACTACTCTGGCCTTGTTGAAAGTTCAGTGATATGACACTTAATCTACTTCATTCCTTTTTTGAGGTGTTTCTAAGAAATATTTTTTCTGTTGATATGAAGTACATTTTTCTGTATTAACTTTTATCTTATGCTGGAAGCGATACTGGATTATAATATAGAGTTGTCTACTAAATCAAAGATTCTTCAGTTCTACTACAGGTCTACTTCTCGCGAATTGCGGAGGCTTGACAGTGTCTCTCGTTCACCGATTTATGCATCATTTACAGAGACACTAGATGGATTGTCTACTATAAGGTCATTCAAGTCTGAGGTAATATATGGCTGCTCAAAATAACTTTGTTATGTTTTTCTTTGGTGATTAGGTGACTAGGTGACCGGATGTACAGTTGTTGAGAAAGAGCCAACTAGCTTGGTTCCTGGTTGTGTTTTGAAGTTCAGTTAGAGGCTTAAAGTTTGAGTTTCTTAGAAGGGATTATTCTAGAAATATTGTTTTTTTTAGCAGGTTCCTTGTAGTAAAGGCAGCTTCAATTTTCACTTATGTCAGTAGATCTCCACTTGGATGGCTTCAATTGAGATAGCTATTTCAAAGTAAATTGATGCTTATTCTATGGGGTCATAAACATCAGAAAACTTTAACATGTGTGACCTGGCCTAGGCTCACCAAGATCATTTGAGAACTAGCTAAAAATTTAGGTATGCTTGCATGTTTATTGAAAGACTGAGGAATTGAGAGGATGGACGAGGACCACGAGGTATGGTATGGAGAGAATAAGGTGCTTTTCTCCCATTGGTTTGGTTGAGCAGGAAGATCCTTCCTCCCATTTGTTTGGTTGAGCCGTTCAGCAGGAAGATAGGAAAGAGGGGTAGTTTTCATTACCATTTCACCTTTTCGCCTTAACATGATAGATGTTAAAAAGTATAAAGTTGGTTTATTCCTTTCTCCTTCCACTCTACTTTTGGCTGGACAAATTTGGGGCCTGAGGAATGTAACATGGTCACTTCTGCTTTCCCGTCCCCTTTACTCTCTCCTCCACTTCCTTCATCCCTTTCCGACCAACCGTAGCGACAAAACAATAGTTGTTGATCTTGCATTTGACTATTTGTTAGTTTCAGCTGACGTTGTTTTGTTACAGGGCTTCTTCATGGATAGGTTTACCAGGAACGTGACATCTTATCAGCGAACTTCTTACTCAGAGATAATAGCAAGTTTGTGGCTCTCCCTGCGCCTTCAGGTATATGTTACAACATCTTGACTGCTGGTGGCATCATACAATAGTTTCCACCAGATGTAATACTTAATAACCATTGGATCACTGTAGTTGTTAGCGTCATTTGTCGTCTCGTTCATTGCTGTGATGGCTGTTTTTGGATCTCGAAGCAATATCTCATTTTTTATGGATACCCCGGGTCTGGTATGCTTCTCAAGTCCTAGACATCCTAGCAATTTGTCACCTGAACAATCTTTTTTGTGTGTCCGCATCTGCTAATAAAGATCATGTGATGGATTGTTTGTCTACAGGTAGGCTTGGCTCTTTCATATGCAGCCCCAGTTGTGTCTTTGTTGGGAAGTTTTTTAACAAGTTTCACCGAAGCAGAAAAGGAGATGGTATCTGTTGAGAGGGTTCTTGAGGTACGAGGGTCGAAAGTATTAATGCTTGGACATATATTTGTCACTGAAATAACATTTGATTTTCTGGCTATAGTATATGGACGTTCCTCAAGAAGAACTGCATGGGTACCAACAATTAGACCCGGAGTGGCCACTTCAAGGACAGATCGAGTTTCAGAATGTTACTCTGAGATATATCCCATCTTTGCCTGCTGCATTGAAGGACGTCAGTTTCATTATTCCTGGGGGCATGCAGGTCATTTTCATTTATTTCCTGATATATACAATTTTTATCAGTAGATACATCTTGAACAAGTAATCTCTTTTCGAATTTAGAAATTCGTAATGGTTTTGAGTTTAAAATAGCCATAAATGTACTCTATCAGGTTGGAATTGTTGGAAGAACGGGTGCAGGAAAATCTAGTGTATTGAATGCCATCTTTCGCCTGAACCCTACATGTCAAGGACGTATTTTAGTGGACGGCATGAATATAGCTGATGTTTCTGTAAGACATCTTCGATCACATTTTGCTGCTGTTCCCCAGACTCCCTTCTTGTTTGAAGGATCCCTGAGGTATATTTACTCAACGTCACGTGGACGGTATGTTAACAAGACCAACAGAAAAAATTGTAAGAGTCATGTGAGCAATTTTAACCGGAGCCAAAAGAAAACACTCACTTGAAAAGAAAAAGGTTACGAACCTAAACACCTAAAAAGATTAGCAAGGCAGCAAGAAGACTGTTTGCTGTAGCAGCGAAGCTCTTCCTTATGCAGAGTTGCAATTATCAATATGAGCAATGTTGCGTTGTTATAAAACTGAATGAGTCGTGACATCTTTTGCCAAAAAGAAAAGGTGTTCCTCTTAGAGTAAGGCAGGTATGCCCCTTTGCGTTACAAAACCTTTCGTATCTTGTTTGGTCCCAACATGCCCCACAACTGTTTTTAACCCAATAAAAGTCCACGTCATTCTTCAACCCATTGCCTACTAGCAGCAGTGCATGGAGAGTCTTCCTTTTCATCATTTTTCCTCCATTTTTTAGGTGGGTATAAGAATGACTTAAAACAGTTGGGGTTTTAGTAGAAGGCAGAAAGTATATGGAATGATTGCTTGATACTATTTACACATACGAGAGGCGTCACGCCTAGCTGAACCAGGAAGTTTTTTTTCTTCATAGCGAGCAATTTATTTTCCTTTTTCATCTTTTGAAGCAAAGTAACCTTTGTCACAATGTGGGGCCTGCTGTTGTAGGGGAAAATCTTCTTGCTGGTTTTTTCGGCTGTTTTGGGGGTTTTTGTGTTTTTTGTTTTTGTTTTTGTCAGTGAATGGTTTCTTTTGTCCTATGTTTGCATGATTCAGATAACATTGTTGTGTTGGTTGTGTTACCATGACATTAACTACGTTTAATAATTGAAGCAGTGCATGCACTTATGCTTTGTACCACTTTCCAGGGCTAACCTAGATCCATTCCGGGTGAATGATGACTGTAAAATTTGGAAGGCTCTAGAAAAATGTCATGTCAAGGAGGAAGTAGAATCAGCAGGAGGATTAGACATCCACGTAAAAGGATCTGGAACTTCATTTTCTGTTGGTCAACGACAGCTCCTTTGCCTTGCGCGTGCATTTCTCAAGTCTTCCAAGGTCAGCATTAAACGTTGACAACGGCCACACTCAAAACTATCTGTACTGATACTGGCAATATTATTCAGGTACTTTGTTTGGATGAATGCACAGCCAATGTAGACACTCAAACAGCTTCAAAGCTACAGAATGCCATCTCTAGTGAATGCAGGGGCATGACAGTGATCACAATTGCCCACCGCATTTCCACAGTATCGAACATGGACAATATCCTGATTCTTGATCAAGGGGTCCTGGTATGCTTACTATTTTGGAAACTTTACCTCCGCGATGTTGATATTCGAAAACAAGAAAAAGCCAATTTTTTAAGAGCTAGGGGCCTTGTTGGGTGGACTTTGACCATTTAATGGGGTTAGCAGGTGTTTGTGCTTGCCATAGGTTTGAGGTTCACCACCAAATTAGTAAGGTAAAGAAAAAATGACAAATGAAGGTAGGAAGAAAGAATTCCCACATAAAGTGAAGGTAGAAGTTTTTGGTAATTTGGATGACATAGAAACTTTTCTCTGGACTCATGAATTCTAGTGATGCTGGTCTTACTTTTCTTGAGTAAACAATAGAGTGTTGTGAATCAGAATTTCTGCAATATTACTTTCTTGGTCTGGGAGGCAGCCAGTACATCCTAGGACCTTGGTGCTTGGGATCTTTGTGCTGGGTATCCTCGAACGAAATGTAGTTCCTATTGTTCCTACTTTAACTGTGTACATATAAATTTCTCATTCCATTTGCTTGTGTAGGTGGAACAAGGAGACCCTCAGATTCTTCTACGAGATGAGAAATCCAGATTTTCAAGTTTCGCCAAAGCCTCCACAATGTGAGAAGTGCTTGCAATTATGCCTTGATCGCGTGTTGTATACACTCCGGTTGTGTTCTATGTAAAACACCCATGTATCACTTTAAAATGCTGATACATTGGTATTATTGTACAGCATTAGAACTTGTTGCTTAATCGAATTTTGCAGTCTGACGCTTTGGTGTAATGTAACTGGTGGTTCTGGGAAAATTCCTGCAAGTTCTCAAATAACTGTCGTCATAGAAAGTCTCCAAAAACATCAGGGTTAAGTCATCCATGGTGGGAAAACACAAAAGCTGATGACTCATTGCCTCAAGAGGCTACGACAACATTAAACAACCTTTGATCCACCTCTTAAAATCTGAATTTGTGACCTCCTAGAGTAATGATATACCGATACCGAGATGTTTGGAGTCGTTCAATGTACGTGGATCTTATACTAAGAACGTGGAACCCACAAGTATTGGACGGCTAGAACACATACATGTCCTGATCTGTGTTCCAAGTATTATACGACCTTTCAGTAAGAAAGTCTTCATTTCGCCGATCTAAAAAAAAAAAAAGTCTTTGTTCCAAGTATTATACGACCTTTCAGTAGGAACTAATGATATTCATCATTCATTTGCTTCCAATGCGTAATCACCTTTTTAGACAATGCTATCAAACTACTATACAGTTAATAACTTATGAAAATCAATTTTGTGGTAATAAATAGTCAAATTAGTTTTTTTTTTTAATTGATTTCTCAACAGAGGGATACAGTGAATAGCGGTTTTTCTAGTAGACTATCTCAATATCAATAGTAAAAGAAGTGGATACCATGAATCTTGGGTTCACCTTGACAAATGTACAGCCAACAAGTATCTTATTGAGTTGGACGTTCACCAATAAAGAAGATACTGTGTAATGACCTTTTTTTTTCTTATAACTCGGGTGTTTGGATCAGTTTACGTGTTTCGTGACTAAATCTGGATTTATAAGAATTTCATTGAAATAAATATTTTCGCTTTATACTCATCATTGTATTGGGTGTGTAATTATATTCGTATTTGGTGGTAGTTAAGAGGAAATAATGTAGCCCAAAAATCTTTTACTTTATAAGGGTAGTCCAAAATTTTTAGGGAAATGATATTGGCACTCCAAAAAACAAAGGAAAATGGCTTTGGAGTTATACTGATTTTGGAGTGTCTGCATCAATTTTTGGAGTGCCAATATTATTTCCCAATTTATATAGCAAACAAAGTCTTGTTCCTTTTTAAGACACATGGGATCTCTGCTATTATAATTGGTCCCCTTCTGCGAATGAAATAAAGCTGATACTTCGACATGTGTGATTAGCATAATAGACCTTAAAGTTATGATTACACGTAGATTGATTCTCAACCCTAATTAAATTTTTTTTTTTAAGCCAATAGGTGAGCAAGCTTTATATTACTAATTTTTCAAGTTGGTTACACAACATAGAACGGTCGAGAACAAACGATAGTTGAGTAGTAAGGCTTAATTCCCTTTACCAGAAGAAAAAAAAAAAGACCTAGTTCGATTCTCATTATGAGATTCCATTCCCTACCTCCTAGGTTAGGTTAAGATCTGGCATTTACGTCTGCATACTTTGCGTAATCATCGGCTTTAAAGAAGTATAATTGAGAAAAGACCCATTGTTTGCAATGTCATAGCTAAGTAGAAAAGCTTCCCTTTACTAGAAAAAAGACCTGGTTCGATTCTCATTATGAGATTCCATCGCCACCTTCTAGGTTAAGTTAAGACCTGGCGTTTACGTCTGCATACTTTGTGTAATCATCAGCTTTAAAGAAGTATAAGTGAGAAAAGACCCATTGTTTGCGATGGCATAGCTAAGTAGAAAAGCTTCCCTGTACTAGGAAAAAAGACCTGGTTTGATTCTCATTATGGGATTCCATTCCCCACCTTCTAGGTTAAGTTAAGACCTAGCGTTTAGGTCTGAATACTTTGCGTAATCATCGGCTTTAAAGAAGTATAAGTGAGAAAAGACCTAGTGTTTGCGATAGGCATATTCGGTTAAATCATTAGCTACATGTTAACTTCTTAACAAATTTGCTTAAGTTAGAGATTTCAATCACAGGTCATCAACTGTCTGCAATCCATTTGGGGTTTCATCCAATGTTCTATTGAATATGCTCGATGTACCATTATCGAGTTTAATAAAATTTCTCTTTTGCCGATAAAAACAACTGTCAGCAATCCGCAAAATTAGACAAAAGAGACAGAGAGAAGGGTCAGTAGAAGTTAGAAGAAACTAGATAAAAGACAGAAGACGGTCAGTAGAAGTTAGAAGATTGATACTAGCAATTTTGGGAATACATGCAAATTATCAAAGTAGTAATAGATAAAAAGATTATATATAGAAATGGATATATAATAATATGTTTACACAATGATGATTTCAACTGGGGTTAACATCATTGGCTCTTTAGCCGAAAGGATTAGAGACTTTTATCGCCAATTAACCCCTCCGAGTGGGAGGGGACCAGAGACAGTTTAACCTTTTGATGCCACGTTAATGGCTTGTTTTAAACCTTTGATTACTTTCACGTAATACAAAGTAGGCAGTCTCATTTGTCCAATGATTAAATTAAGGTCCCGTGTTTTGTTACTTTTTTTTTGGTTATGGGTTCCAAAAGATGCACTACTTTTCCATGGTCCCATAAGCTAGCCTAGTTGCCAACACGTGAGCTCTCTCTCTCTCTCTGCACCCTATCCGAATCGTCTGTTCGGGAATTCAACGGTCCAGATCTCATCTCCATCGTGTAGCATTCAAGCCGTACACGTGCGCTCTCTCTCTCTCTGCACCCTATTCGAGTTGTCTGTTCGGCAATTCAATGGTCCAGATCTCATCTCCACCGTGTAGCATCCAAGCCGTTCAATCTGGACCATTGAATTGTTGAACGGACGGCTCGAATAAGGTGCAGAGAGAGATAGAGAGAGAGCAAGAGAGCGTGCTTTTCCATGGTCCCATACACTAGCCTAGTTGCCAACACGTGCTCTCTCTCTGCACCCTATCCGAGCTGTCCATTAGGCAATCCAACGGTCCAGATCTCATCTCTACCGTTTAGCATTTGAGTCGTACGTTCAATGCCGACAGGGCCGAGAATCTAGTCCATTGAATTGTCAAACGGACGGCTCAAATAGGGTGGAGAGAGAGAGAGAGAGAGAGCACGTGTTGGCAACCAGGCTAGTGCATGTACGGGACCATGGAAAAGTAGTGCATCTTTCGGAACCCATAACGCAAAAAAAAAAGTTGCAAATAGGAGAGATTGCACAACACCATCTCTCTGTACCCCTGCATATGACCATCTCTCTCTCATACATTACACAAGCACAATCGAGAAAAAAATAGGAGAGATTTTTCGGTGGTGGTGAGAAATCGCTACGTGGTGTCTCAACACCTTTTCAAGTCAAATCTTCTGTAACGAAAACCCTAATGTCCTCTATTCCCGTGCATTTTCAGCTTGTGCAATTGTGCGGTTGAAAATACAAGGGAACAGGGGTATATAGAGAGTTTTTTCATACTGGTGATATGGAGGATTCGCCATATGATCAATGTGTGGAGTTAAGGAGTGTTGGGGCACATTCGATAATTTTTCGAAAAATGGAGATTAATTGTGAGATTAGTAGTATTTAGTAGTGCTTTTACTTTCTTCCTTATATTTTGGCAACTTTCATGTCCAAAAGGACCAATGTGTGCAACGCCACCACAACTTGGTTTATATGTTGGTTTAACCTTTTCTTTTAGGTGTAAAATAAAAATGTTGTTCACTTTTTCTTTTGTCTTTACTCTTTGTTTTTGTCCCCCTCTAAAATCTCTATAATCAACGCATGATACTTCGCGTGTAATTAAAGTTCGAATTAAAAAAAACGAGTGCAACAAAGATGGCTTACTACATGCCTACATGGTGTCATCAACCAACAATAAATCGGATTGGGACATGTTGCCAATTGCGGGAGTGCTTGGCAGGCTGGCAACGGTGTCGAGTGGCCGATCTGGCCTTTCATCTCGGCAATTGATGACTCGGATCTTGACCCAGCAATTAATGGACGGTTCAGAGCTATATGAGCCCAAATTCAATCCGAACCTTCCGTGGCGAGATGAATGGCTAGATGTTGCTCGGCACCTCACTTGGCAGGGAGTGTTTGGCAGCATCTCCGTCACATTAGAATTAGATATATGGAAAACTCTTTTTTTTTTTTTTTTTGGTTTCTCATTTTGATAGGGATGTGGCTTCTCAGCCTGCATGCACAGTACAGTTTGGGTTTACGGGTACGAGCAATGTTTATTTTTATGATCGTAACTGTCCATTTCATAGAGCTCATCGAGAACATAAATCATGACAGAGATCACAAAAATTGGACGACAGTTAATACCTGTTTGAAACGAATTTACCAGTTATAAGAATGGATTTGATTTAGGCTGAACCCATTTACATGATCATAAATGCATTCCCAACAGGTATTTATCGGCATTCCATTTTTACTGTATAATTTCCGACACGGTTAATTTTCTTGATGATCTCTACAAAATGAACCATTTCAAATCATTAAAATGAATCCTAATCGTGCCCACAGAACCTGCACTGTTTGGCGCAATCCCCAAAAGGGGACTGCCGAGAAGCCACCTCGTTTTGATGCAACTCTAGCAAACCACACACTCTCACAACAAGCAGGTCCATAGTGCGGTCCCCTTCTTATTTTAAGCCTCGCTTGTTGTAGATGTACATGAATAGGTTTTTAGAGCAATGTTATGCACAGAGCACACGCCTCCACGCAGAGCCGTTCGATGTACGTGCACTCACATATATTAAACGGTTGCAAACACAATTGCGTCCGCAGTTGTAAACCACGTACGCTAGCCTTTTCTATTCAATTCGAGGAGAAAATTAATTCCATAATTAACCAAGTGAACTACTGGGACAAAGTTGAGTTTGGTGCATGCATGGAAACTTTTGCATCTATTCTCAGCAGTTTCTCAAACTAGTAATTAAATACATGGTATGGTCTATGGATAATGGAGTAATGCTAAAATAAATAAAAATTAATCCCACTAACAAACATGAGATTAAAAAAATGAAATTAGTTATAGTACTAACATTTTTTCTTTGGTTTTTGATCAGAAAGTCATAATAATTACAGAATTTACTCTGTAACCTAAGCCACATGTCACAAATCGCGCGGGTCAACGAAGATCACCGACGAGGACGGCTGCGATTTGAACCAATCCAACGGCCCACATTCCTCGCCGGCTTCCTGCTTTGCGGCCGCAAGCTTCTTGATGCACCACAGGTCTTCGGCCCAGGAAAACTTCCTCCAGTGCGGAATTGCCTCTCTAACCGGGTCCCTCTGGCCCACCTCGGCCACCACGGCCCCACACCCGTCGTCGTGGCTGGCCATGTTGTGGGCGAAGGCGCATAGAGACTTCATGAGGCGCGAAGCGCCTTTTCCTTCCATGTGGAGCCCAAACAAGAAATAGACACCGAATTTCCTGAAGAAATTGGGAATCGATGGTATGCTTAGCCATGGCATCAAGCTATCTAACACCCTGCTCCCGGCGCAACACGCGTACGTTAGCTTCGACACCCCTTTCACTTGCAATTGGAACACTTCCTTCGTGTTCCACACACTCAAAATGGCAAAACTATTTGGTAAAACCCCGGTTTTTGGGTCCCACAGGGTAAGAAACTTTTTGGGTATCGCCATGAAAGTACCCAAGTTGAGCTTGTTTTTCAGGATTTGATCTATGTCTAGAGGGAAGAGCTCCGAGTTGGCAAAGACGCGACGGTAGATAGACTCGGCGAGTTGTGGGGGGACTCGGACCACGGCCACGCCCGAGCCTAGCGGCTTGTAGTGGGCGTGAACCGGTTGCACCAGCATGGCCGGGGTGCGAAACTTGAGGTAGTTGCACTTCGCAGTGAACAAGTTTATCGAAGGCTTGTTGGTGCATTCCGTGGCCATGTACGAGAAATTCGCACCATTTTGGGTGCACCATTGCTCCAAATGCTGGACCAGTTTTGTAGCAATGCCGAGCCGCCTGCACCAATTGAAAATGTGTCAATTCAATGTCTCCGAATCATGTTAATAACGGTATATAAGGCACACCAATTGCACATAGACACAACGTCACAAATACTGATAATTATTTGCGCGTAAGTTGACCCGAATACCTGAGTTATCGAAAAAATTAGTACCGATAACTATGCACCGGCAACCAATTGCTAGTTGTTAGGAAAATGAATGATTGTTGTGGGGTACTTGTGTTGAAAAAAGTATAGGGGAACAAATTTAGAAAGATATGATGGTTTGGGAAATTGGGATAATGGGTTTGAAATGGGATCAAGAAATGATTGTTTAAATACAAAAATAAGACCAAAATGGTTTACGGAATATGTTCCAATGGCTATGGGCTATATAGTAATAAATCTGATAAATCAAGGAACCCCACTTGAGTGTGTGATATTTGCATGGACACTAACTCACCAAGAACTAGTTTTTGTGCTTTTCTTTCTTGCATGCGTAGGAAGAATCTCGAAATGGCTAAACCCTTTATTGACAATATTTTACAGAACAAATTCCAAAAAAAATAAAAAAATGCTCCATTATGGATTTATTTACTAAATACCTTAATTGGTTTGACTACGATCGTATATATACGCGCGTATGCACTTTTAAAATGGCTAAAGTTGCTATACAAGAATACTTGACTGCTCACTTTCAAGTAGGGGACCACTATAATCGCGAATTATCTATTTAGGAACTGATTTTCACAATCTGATCGTTTTACTGTTTATATTCTCTTTTTGTAGTTATTTACGGGAATTCATGACACTACGGTATTAAAAGTTGGATGGATGAGCGGACAGTGTCACAATTTCATATGAATAAAGACGAAAGAGAGCGCGAATATGAATAAGAAAGACTAGTGTGAGTCATTTTTTTACAAATTTGTGAAAAAAGTTGTGTTGTCCCCTCCTTTCCGGGATACGAGGAACAATATAAACTCTTTATTGCCGAATCAAATCGTGGTTCTGTGGAGCTAGAGGAGTGTTAGAAACCAAAAGAACACATGCATGCATCTGTGTCTCTGTGTGTGTGTGTGTGTGTGTGAGAGAGAGAGAGAGAGAGAGAGAGAGACCTGTGTGTAGTTGAAACTCTGAGTCCGAGGATATAAGCCAGTTTTTCAAAACATGGAACACCATTGGCGGTTTTCTTTCCATTAGTCACTGTTTTGATGCTACCCCTTATGACTCCCACGATTTCTCTTTCCCCATACTCTGCAACCTGTTCACCACAAGTAGTAAAAATATTACTCGCACGAAACTAAATATGTACTATGAGCAATAATATCCACATTTTATGGATATATCGTGTGTTTCACCAGGTTTTTATCGGCTCTCAGTTTGTTTGTTTTTTTTTTTGAAACGGCAAAAAAAATATAGAAGAAACTCGACAATGAGTATATCGAGGGGAAAGAGGAAGAGAGAAAAGAAGAGCAAAGAGAATCAGTTGAAAACTTGTGATTGATTATGCGTTTCGAAAACATGCATGTAGTATACTAGTCGGAACCATGGTGAATTAAAAATCATGAGAAAATGTGGTGGTATATCGCTCCTCGATATTTATGATAGAAGTGGTCATTCTGGACGAAGGAAAGTACATTTTAATCCCAACACGAGATATTGAATAAAATGCCATACAAACATGAAATCAAAACTCGAATATAAATTATAACGTGCTCCCGTGTCAAATTTTATTTTTAGCACGATCGAATACCGCTTCCGTATCGTTTAATTTGTTTGTTCTCGGTAAAACTTGTGAAAGAAAGTACTGTTTGTTCGTACCAGCATAACACGCAAACAACAGTTGCGGACGCGGCCGATAGGGTCTCCCAAGAGGTCGGTGACCATCGAAGGCTTTCCGCGCTGCCCGATCTCGCACCGCCTCTCCAGCTCCTCCACCCCCGCCTTGTCCCTCTCTTCGTCGTACTCTCTCACCACCACCTCGAGCGGCGTGATCGGAAAACTCTCCGCTGCTATTTTGAACGACATTACTTACTAAACAAAGGCACTTTTAAATGTATGAGAGAGAGAGAGAGTGAGTGTGTGAGTTTGTGCTATAGAGGTTTAGTGTGAATTTGCTTGATTCACGTCCTAAAGCTTCAAGCTCATGTCCTCCTATATATAGCTAGTGGCCGGGTTAGCTTTACGTGGCGCTCCCCACCCCACCAGTTTTAGTGGGAATGAAATATTTTCTTCTCTCTCTATATATATATCTATCCATTCTCTAGCTCTCTCTATATGCATAGCCATGAAATGTGTATATACTTTTTCAATGGGTCATGATTCCAATTATTGCTGCACAAAATGGTTTAATCTTTGCCATGGGATTGTCATCAGATGCTAATGATGATGGCGGCGGCCGAAATTAAATATTGGGCGAAACCCCCCTCTTCACACTAGTAAAATATTTTCATTTTTATTATGCATGGCTTCTTTTATTTCATTTTAGTTTTCATCTACTATGTAACTTTATCTATATGTATACTACTAAAAAATTGGCACGACGCTTATAACTATATATATATATATATTATACCATATACTAAAAAAATTGGTCAAGTGAGCATGACACTAATTAAGAGACTTACTCTCCAAGTTTGAAGGGTCGACTCTCATAACCAGCAAAATACACTTTTAAGATTGGGAATATTTTTTTATCGGCAAAAATTTGTACCGTTAGAATAATTAGATTAGCTGATTGGAAAAAAAGTTGAACTCTTGAGCTCCTTTCTCCTGAGTCCTGACACTTAATTAGTGCACCCATGATCACTGTTGGGCAAAATGCTTCTTGGCTTTAAGGTGGCCAGCACTTCCAGGATTAGTTGAGAATGTGGGTAAATGGGTCCGGACATATAAACATCACAACTAGCTAGTTACAAGCATATATACGTTGAGGTTCGATCAAAAAACAAGAAAGACGTACTCCATTAATTGAATCTTTTCTAATTACTACTACTATACATTAGTAAACCGTGTCCTTCAAGGAACCCATATGGATTAAATAACCTGAGTCATCTTAGTGTCTAAGTTGGCCTAATCGGGGGTGCATTAGTAATACTACATACGCGCGTAACACGGCCCAATCTAATAAACTAGTTCCATTCATATTAATTGGTCAATTATTGGAGATCTAGAGAGAGAGAGAGAGAGAGAGAGAGAGAGGGAATCATGAAGCATGTGGATGGTTTCTCAACTCTACGATGTTCACGCATGATCGTTATACATGGATAGAGAGAGAGAGAGAGAGAGAGAGAGGAGTATATTTATGAAAAAGATAGAGAGGTATATTTATTTAATCATTGAAAGAAAGGTAGGGGTAGGGAGGTCATTGTCACTGAAATTCTGGATGGCGTGAGTACGTAATTCCTTGCTTTTTTGACCGCTAGAAATAGAATAGAATAGAATCGGAATTATACAAGAAGACATATGGATTATGGAGTTCTCTGTACCTGCTACTGTCTCAAGTCCTGTTTTTTTGGGATGATGCTATGTCTAGATTTGATTGTTCCATTTTGACTTATAATAGTACATGCCCGTTCAAAAAAAATATATATATTGACATATAATGTTTGATGATCCTAGTCAAAATAGGGTTGTGTTCATGCCAAAGTGAACTTAACAGAGTCGGCTAGCTAGCTCTGAGCTAGATTTCACGTGAAATGGTAAGCCTTTAATTTTCTCTTTAAGAATCCGAAAAGTCAGGGCCGGTTATATATATTACTTAACTTGATCGACCAAGTACTAAATTTAGACTTTTGGTAATTGTATAATCGTATTTCGTATGTAAGTGGATTGGAGGATTTCAAATGACTCAATAGATTGATAGGATTATGTTGACCGTAACTAGAATCTATGAAATACAAAAACAAAAACAAAATAAAGAACAATTGCACAAGATACACAAAACCTACGTGTAGCATTCATCTTACTAGAATTGCGTCCACATACATAGTACGGTCGCTTATTTGACTACAATGAAAACTAAAAGAGTTATATATCGATCGAGATTTATCATGCACTACGTTCAATATACAATGCACGTAAAATTTCACCTCAAAGGCATAGCTCTAAACCGATACTTGGACTACGCATGGCTTGGTGTAAAAGTAAATAAAGTAAAATTTTAGATGATGCTATGGCCGGCCACATTTTATTATATATGTTGAGTGGGTGAGTGCAAATTAGTCAATCGATTGCCAGCTACTATTCTAACTAGAATTTAAAGAAATACATACATATATATATATATATGCATGACTAGTACTCTAACTAGAATCTAAGAAATACAAGTACGAGAGAAGATCTAAGAAACATTTACACAAGATACATGAAATTTACGTCATCCAAGCATCTAACTAGAATTGCGTCCACGTGTTGTTGCTTCTTTGACTACAATATATGCATGACTAGTAATAATAGTCATATCGGAGTTGGTCATAAGCTATAATATGTATATATGTATAGCTGGAGTTACAAGTATGTGAAATTACCAAAAAAGTTTCCCTAGAAAACTTCGCCTGGATCGGAGGCATAGCTAGCTCTAAACCGTTGACTCAGGCAAAGGGTCTCGCCTACAGTACCATCATACTTCACGTTGCAATCCTATTAGATTACCAGGGGAAAAAAGTCAAGAAAATGAAATAAAGAAATCAATGAGGTGTGCTTTTTACCAATAAAAAGTTGGGTCACATTTTTAGTCCACTCATGCTTTTTAAATAAACAACAAAAAAAGGGTCTGCCTGGCCTGGTCCTGGTGTGGTGCTCGAGAGGGGGTGTAATTTCACGGTCGTCTCTCTCAGTTGGTTAATGGGCCAGAGTCAGGTCCCGTTCCGGTTTACCTTTTTTTTAAATTTTTTTTTTAATTTTCAAACTCAAATATAATAAAAATAAAAAATAATTTTTTCATTTTTTTTGCACTGTGTAAAAGACTTCAATGAGATCTATCAAACAAGATCCATATTGGTAGAAAAATTATTTGCGTAAACACATAATTTTTGAGCTTGAAATTGCATTCTTTTTCAAAAAATATTTTTTTTATAACTGGAACGGGTCTCAAACTACTTACCCCAACTTCTCCTAAAAACCCTAATAAAGTACTACTCATTCCGTCTCATTTTGTTGTGCCCTTATTTCTATTTGGAATGTTCCAAAATGATGTGATTGTTTCAAAAAAATTCAATTTTGGATGTCCATATTACCCCTCATTTCTACCTCTCAAATTCAAATTTTGAACTTGATTTGAAAGAAATTAAAGTGAAACAAATTAATGACATGACAAGAAAAAGTAGTCAAAAAGTTATAAGTTACAAAGGGGTAAAATGGTAAAATTGACACAAAGTCAATATAATTATGATCTTTTCTTAAATTACGTGAAAGTCAAAATAGACTCAACAAATTGAGACGGAGGGAGTACATTATACAAATGTAAAAAGGATAAAGTCTTTACCATGGGTACCATCAACCATGGGTAAAATAATAATGTTGTTAAATTAATTAATTGTTCTCACTATGACTCATTAACCCAAGACTCAAATCCCAAGACTTGGACATAAAAGGGCTTAAGTAGTAGTATATTTTGAATGTGGTCGTTTTCCTGTTCTTGACGGTGAAGGAAGTTATTCTTTCATAAAATTAAGTGTACGTTTTGGACAGTATGAATTCTAATGAAACTTTTCCGGAGAAGAGTTTTAACTCCGAAAAATTCTTCTCCGAAAAAGTTTCATTTAAATCATGATCGTCCAAAGCCGAAACAAACGGTCGAAATCACGTGACTCCGTGAACAGTCTGTTTACAGAGGCTCCGCGAATAAGTCTATCTCTCCTCCTAAAAACCCTAATAAAGTACTACTTTATACTCATGCAAAAAGGATAAATCTTTACCATGGGGTAAAATAATGTTGTTAAATTAATGTACGTGGTTATTAATTTAGTATGACACAATTGAACAAACAAGGTAATATATTATATGAGAAATTTCAATACATTCAATGAAAAGTTTGGGGAAGAAAATTTGACCTTATGACTCAAATCCCAAGACTTGGACAAAAGGGCTTAATAGTGTTTTGAATGTGGTGTGGTCGTTTTCCTTTTTCTTGATGGTGAAGGAACTTATTCTATACCATAGATCTAGCTAGGTAACATGCAGGAAATTAAGAAGAAATCACCCCAACAATCTAATCTCGGTACAAGCGCGGCACTTGTACTATGCACGAAAGTACTAGGAAAACCATTAAGGAGTATTATCTCTCATCATTTACGATTAACGTTAAATGTGAAAATTATGTTAATTAACCGTGAAAGTTTGAAAGATTTTTTTTCTCTTATTAAGTGAAAAACCAGGATAAAGATTTTTGTGAGAGTTTATTTCTTTAAAAAAATAAAAATTAAGGGAGTGTGTCGTGTATCGTGCACATGTTTAGTATATAGTTTTTTTTTATGACTCAAGTGTCCAGGTTACCATACACACACTTACTAATCCTACAGGACTAATCCCATTGTCCACTATCAGGGGGTCAATGAAAAGCCGGAGCAAATTAAGCCCTGTATGAACTGGCCCAAATTAAGGAGTTTATTGCACTTAGGAAATTTTGAAACTGAAGTCTTTAAAGTGCGCAAACCCTCAGGTTTTAAGTCGTAACCCAACCCATTGAGGAAGGTATGGATAGATAGATGCATATTTAGTCGGAACCCTCAACCACCACCACATAGATAAGTTAGGTTAATGTGAACTGACCCAAAGAAGTTTATAGCTTTTGGGAGATTTTGAAACTGAAGTCTTTATACGGGGAAAGAGCACACACGACAAGCGTAACAAAGGGAGAAACACGCAAAACCTAAAACTCAAATTTCATCGCAAATTTCTTGATTCAAACACATGCCCTACAGGACTAATCCCATTGTCTACTATCAGAGGGTCAATGAAAAGCCGGAGCAAATTAAGCCCTATATGAACTGGCCCAAATTAAGGAGTTTATTGCACTTAGGAAATTTTGAAATTGAAGTCTTTAGAGTGCGCAAACCCTCAGGTTTTAAGTCGTGACCCAACCCATTGAGGAAGGTATGGATAGATAGATGCATATTTAGTCGGAACCCTCAACCACCACCACATAGATAAGTTAGGTTAATGTGAACTGACCCAAAGAAGTTTATAGCTTTTGGGAGATTTTGAAACTGAAGTCTTTATACGGGGAAAGAGCACACACGACAAGCGTAACAAAGGGAGAAACACGCAAAACCTAAAACTCAAATTTCATCGCAAATTTCTTGATTCAAACACATGCAAAAGGAAATAAAAATGCGTTGGAGCAAATGTATATAAAAATGCGTGTATCATGAATTTCCTAGTGAAAAAGAGTACAGACGTACCTGTTGAATCTGATGCCATGATTAAGTGTCGATGAAGTACTCTAATAATCAGTTTATTGATGAAACCCTCTCATAAAAGTCTTACTACTTCTTCTACTCTTCCTCTATATATACACCTAAATCTCGGCTGTCCCATATTTATACAGATGTTTATCGAGTGTGTGTGTGTTTTTTTTTTATGTTTTAAATCCAACGGCCAGAAAATCCCTCAGCACAGAAAATCCAACGGCCAGAAAATTCCTCAGCACAGAGACACGTGAGTTTTCTGCACAGAGAATATCCTGCCACGTTTCCCATACCGTCAACTCTATTTAGTGAATAAATGCAGCCTCTGATTTGACTATAGATAGCAATTGATGTGATCTCAGCCGAGATGAACGATCCAGATGGAACTGTAGAGACTTCTCTACGTACTGTCCAATTGCAGAGGAGACAGATCCTTAGCTTGGAGTTGGGGAATTTTCCCATATAGATTTTTTTTTGTCATTTTCTTTTGTTTTTCCCTTTCTTTTTTCTTTTGTAATGTACGGTGTGAAAAAGAAGTAATTATGAATTAAATGAATCCTTGTCAATAAGGTAAGCACACCAATACAAATTTAAGTGTAATCTCTAATAATTTTTTAGATGCAAAATATGACACGGATCTGACTCAAATAAAACGTATTGGCAATGATATATATTCTCTGATGACATTATCAGTCTTCTTATTTCGTTGATGTAATTTTTCCTAATTATTTGAAATATGCTTTGTCTGCTATTGGTCTAAGTACACTATGAATTCAAAACTAATAAACTATATATATCTATTGAAAAATTGCAAAACTAATGGTATATCTTTCTTTTTTTTGGGTACATAAGAAACAAAAACACTTGACGTAGTAACTCGATGAACTCCAAGACTTTCATGGTCAAAAAAACCACATTTTCTTTTAAAACGTCTCATTTCAGTAAATAGATAGTGATTTTCACACTTCCATTTTTATAAATTAATAACCACATTTTCTTTTTGTATTATTGTAATGTGAATTTACAACGTCATCCTTCTAAGTGTAAAAAAAATATACAAATGAAAGGTTAATTTTGTAAGTTCAAATCATAAGAGGACAAAAAAAGAACGTGGTTATAAAAAAGTTAAGAGAGTGTGAAAATCAATTACCCTAAACTAAAATTACTCTTTTTTGGTGCTATATTTTTTTATTAATATCATTTCTTATTTTTGTTTGTTATTTAATTTTTTCCCAAAGTTGATAAATATACATATTGTGTTTTCAGTAATATCATGTCAAAGTTAAAACCCCTCTCTCTCTCTCTCTCTCTCTCTCTCTCTCTCTCTCTCTCTCTCTCTCTCTCTCTCTCTCCCTCTCTCGC
>JAOTQK010000023.1:22385424-22401833 GCA_025642025.1 Rhododendron ferrugineum
CTCTCTCTCTCTCTCTCTCTCTCTCTCTCTCTCTCTCTCTCTCTCTCTCTCTCTCTCTCTCTCTCTCTCTCTCTGGCAACTGCTAGTGAAGCCCAAGTCCTAGCGCCAAGAACAAGTGAGCCAAAACCAGGTCGTCTTTCTCTACAACAGCAAATAAACTCCGTTCACCTCTAAAATTGCAGAGGTTTGGTTCAATCAAGCAGCTGAGTATTGGAAACGGGCTATAGTTAAAGTAACAATATAAACTGGTGAGCAAATCAGAAGAAGTGTCATAAAAGATACCAACATGGACAGATGATAATCATTCTATAAGTATAGATGACATAATTTCAAATTTTAATGTTTTTTTTTCACTCCTACGTTAATTTGGTTTGATCAAGTGGAAACAATTTTAAAATTTTCTTTATGGGCTCTCAAACAGAGTAGCCAATCAATGTATAATACGTCTACGTTTAGAAGCGAAGACAATATTGTACGAGAGAGATATATAGATTTAAACTTTTTTTTTGAAATATTAGTATGTAACTCTACAAATCATGGGATGACTTAACCAATATAACATTGAATGAATATTCCAAAATCACAATTAATTAGTCAAATGAGTCAGCCAATACGATTTTTTTAAAATTGATTAAGATTTTACATTAGATTTTCCATATAATTAAAGACGTACGTTGACATTCAAATTAGCTAGATGTACATCGTATAAATCATTTTCATAGAGGGAAAAAATTAGAAAAAAAAGTCAAGTGGATACATGTGATATCTACTTCTACAAACCATCACTCTTCTGCCAACGGCACTTCCTCACCTCTTCCACGTGGAAGGTGAGAATTCGATTCTCGCCTGGAGCGTGAGTGCATGCTTGGTATGGTGGTTGAATGAAATAAAGGTGAAAGATCGAATGTGCAATTTTATGGGAGTGATGGAATTAATAAAACCACACACCACTAGGGTTCGTATGCACATAAACCCATTTGCTTAACCGGATATAAGAATCATGTTTGACTATTTTCAAAGAGTTCACATATCGGGTGTTTTATTTTATTATTATTATTATTTTTGCATAGATTGAAAAACCATCGGACATATAATATGATAGAAGGTGGAAAATATAATGTGCTAGTAGGTGTGGTATTATTATTATTATTATTATTATTATTATTATTATTATTATTAATCGAATGTTTGGGTCAGTTTGCGTGCACCTTAACTAATTTTGAGGCCCTGAAATTAAGGACCAGACAAACCCTCTAATGGCCCTAAAGTTTGGAATGTTTAGAGACTCCGTGAAATTCGAACGTGGGATCTCATGGAGGTCCAAGGAGAAGCATTTATGTGTTTTTTTATACTCATTTGGCAAAACCCCTTGGGATTATGTTAAATAGTCCCGCCAAACAAACAAACCCTTTTTGGTATCGTATATATGTCTTGCGATCAGTTTGATTATATATTCGATGAATGTTTGATTTAGGCTGTAAAAATTTAAACACCATACGTCGTCTTCTTGGATAATTAGGTCACTCTGATGATCATATCCAGTCAAACAAATTAAACAACGTGATCAAGAATCACGAGAAGAATGAGATAAAGAGAATGTTAAAAGGAAGTGTTTAGTAGAATGATTTAAAGTTGGGCATATTCTTGTTCAACTCAACTTCTCTGGTAGTAAATCAACAGTCCAACCCACAATTTGTAGGTTAATTAATTTAATTATGATCATAATTAGTGATTCGATACCCCAACCTTCTTTTTGAAGAACTCCCCCTTTTTGGGATTTTCTTCTGATTTTCTCCTCCCCAATCCGAATGACCATTTCTTAGTCGAAGTACCATTATTCCTTCTGCTGATAGCTGATTGGTATTCGTTGAGATCATGATCATCATATATATGCGTAGCTTTATCTTGAAAGAGAGGAAATCAACAAAAGGTGAAAGGAAACCTATCACCACATGATTGTGTGAGCATGCATGGATTTTTGCAAAAGTTTATATTCCTTTTGAATCTTGGTTAATTACGAAAATTTTGTGTCGATCAGAGCCGGTCCTAAGCTAAAGTTTGTGTTACGGCCGTTTTAGACCTTGAATTTTTTTTTTAATTTTAGGAGCTCCTCCTACTCTTTTTTTTTCCCTTTTAATAGTCCAACAAAAATGCTTCATTTTTAATTTTTTCGCTTTAGGCCTCTGAAAAGTCAGGACAGACTCTGGTGTCAATATCTGTGATTGCTTTTGATGTTTGAAGATGGATGCAGAATAAGGTACCATCCCATTATCTCATAAAACTTTGGTATATTTTCATAAAGGTTCAGGTAGGCTAAGGTCTGCCCAAGTTCAGCCTCGACATGTACGGCGGAAAGTCGTTCTTCAGTCTGGAGGGAAAGAGAACCAACAAAAATGCTTCATTTTTAATTTTTCGCTTTAGGCCTTTGAAAAGCCAGGGCAGACTCTGGCGTCGATATTTGTGATTGATTTTGATGTTTGAAGATGGATGCAGAATAAGGTACCATCCCATTATCTCATAAAAAATTTGGTATATTTCCATGAAGGTTCAGGTAGGTTGAGGTCTGTCCAAGTTCAGCCTCGATGTACGGCGGAAAGTCTTTTCTTCAATCTCGAGGGAAAGAGAAAAATTGTTTTCCCTCTCAGTTCAATTCAATAGAAAAATCATTCTTTTTAAAAAAAATAAATTCCTTGAAGTTTAGTTTAGAATGACTCCGGACGATTTTCGGGATTGAAAAGAAATATCCAGTTTCATTTTGATAGATATCGTTAAACTACTCTCGTCTATATGACCAATGATTAAACTACCTGAACTTTTTTTTTTTTTAATAATATCGGAGCTATTAGCCTGAATTAGCTCCTCTTTCTTTTTTGGTTCGACAGTCAGGGGTGTCCGGGCCAGCTTATGAGCACCTCGACTAATCTTCTTTCTGGTTCGGTCAAAAGCAGGTCATCCATGCAGGGACTAAGTGATCCGCAACAAATTACTTTCTTATTTCTTAATTTCATGTGCCTGACCCCAAGAGTCGAATTAGCTCTTTATTGCATATATGTTCTTGCATACGTGACATAATAATATTCGGGCTTGGGCCGGGTTACTCGAAACCTTTCCATAAGCCCACTCCATTTACCCCTCTATATAACTTTTGTCCAGGCAGAACTTGTTTTTGTTTGCTTACATTGCCCAAGCTCAAAAAGTTTTCTATCCGGGCCTGGATTGATTCGGTTCGTTTGGCCCAATTTACATCCCTACAGGAACCCGTTTTGCAACTGAAATAAAAGAGGCTAACAGAAGTAGCATAGGAGAGCCTCCTTACCTTAAATTTAATTAAATTTTAAATACAAATTTGAATAAAAACTTCATTTAGCATGAAATATATCAAATCTAAGCATAAATTTGACTATAGGGCGAATATGATTTTGTCATACTGGTCTCTCGTATACGTCTTTGTTACTAACATTTTATAAAAACTTCTGTTTGTGAATATTTTCTCATGACGTTCTATTTTAACTTGTACGATAATTTTTGGTTGTTGTAGCACACCCAAATTTTTTATGTTTAGATCCTATGGTATTTTTCAAGTACTTTGGATGCGGATTTACCCGAATACACCCAATCCCCAATGGGAGCGCGGCTATGGTAGATTTTCCATTATCCTTTGTGAATATGGAGGCTGGAATCAATGTTAAAGAATTCTCTAATTGGGAATTAGGGTGAAATAGGGTCCTTGACCCACACCTTTCTTTTTCTTTTTTTTTAAAACATCACCAAAAGAACAAAGCGACTAAGACAAGTCCTTAATCAGCATGGAATCTAACTCAGGCAGAATACAATCTGTATGAAAACAAAATTTTCCTAATGTGCCGCTTTATTGAGAGTACGACAACATCAGACGGAAGACCATTGTCTTGACACATACCCCTTTTTTTTTCTTCGAAAACGTCACCAAAGGAACAAAGCGACTAAGACAAGTCCTTAATCAGAATGAAATCTAACTCGGGCATAATACGACCCGTAAAAAACAAATTTTTCTTTTTTAGACAATTAGAAGCAATCCAATGTGCCGCTTTATTGACAGCACGGCAACACCAGACGAAATACCATTGTCTTGACCCATACTCTGCTATTCGTTACCATTCCTACCGAAGGGTGCTCTTATACACAAGTACATTTATTGGACTCCTCCCACCGAGCTAGCCCAATTTCCATCCAGGCCTTGGCCCGTGGAACACAATGACCTTTTGGGCTATCGTTTCAGAGAGAGAGAGAGAGAGTTGACAGGACAGAGGGTGTTCGGTTTTTCCAGAGAGAGAGAGAGAGATGGGAATACTGGCGTGCGTAGGAGTGGTGTTGCCCTTCCCATTCTACTACTGGCTATGGACGTACCCTCAGACATGGGTGGACATGTGCGGGCGAGGCCGAGATCCATCCAAGGTTATGGCTCGAGTATCTCACCTCTTGAAGCTCGTTCAGTTCATCTCTCTCTTCTCCGTCTCCTCCCTCTCCTGGCCCCCGCCTCTCTACTTCTGGCCCCTCTTCCTCTTCGGCCAGTTCCTCAATTTCAGGTAAACTACCCTCTACTCGTTTATTCTCCCTCTTTCTATTTTTCCCAGCTTCGTTCAATCTTGAATATTGGTTGAAGGGTTTTGAAAGGGTCGAGATTTTCAAAAATTGTACTCCTTTTATGGGTTATCTAGGAGGAATATGAGGATTTTTGTTTGGAAAGAGTTTGCTTTTCTTTCGATGGAAAATCTGATATACTCGTCCGTTCCCTAATTTTAAATTTGGCCCCTTTTTGAAAATTCTACTTTTTAAGGAGATACATATGCAATTTAAGTTAAATATAAAGGTAATTACTGCCAAAATTGTACTTAGGGTGCATTTTCCGCTATATTATTGGATTACAGGCCAATGACAATAGTCTTCTGCTAAATGGTATTTTTGATGATGTATACGAGGAGAATGACCTGCTTAGAAATCCGTGAAAACATGAGCTTTAGTCCGTTTAATTTAGCGGAAACGCCCCCTTATATTCCAACCTTTCAAAGTGCTCATACCCATTTATGAACGATAGTTTTGGAGAATTACAACTCAGATTTTGGCTTTGACTTTTCGTAGTGGACATGTATTTTGATAGGTATCCAAGGATGGCCTAAAATTATGGGATGGAGGGAGTATAAGAATGCATAATCACCATCCAGGACCTAGAATTCACTTCCATAATAAGTCCCAAAACCCACATATGTTTGGGGAGAAACTATCTCAGTAGCACCACAACAAATAAATAACGGTGATCTAACCTTGTAAGCTTGAATTACTTGGTATTGAATCTAAATTCTAAGTAATGATCGCTATGAGCTCTTGCAGTTCCATTTCCTTTCGCTTGGACTCTGTACATTTTAAGTGCAATTGCTTTTTTCCAAAGGCTCTGGTGAAAGCTTCTTTTAAGAATAGGTCTTTTTGTTCTCTTTACTCCATTATTAGAAGGCGTGAATTTTGTAAACAGCCTCTGAAAGTCTTGCTGGTGGATTGTTACTGTATAAGAACCATGTGATATCTGGTCCTACCTAGCATAATATCTGATCCTCTTGTGCTTTGGTGCTCTTCTAAGAGGGGTAGAAGCTAATTGTGCCTGTTTGCGAAAAATTACAAGAGCGGATTATGGAATTCTGCGTCATAATAATATGCAGTGGAGTGTTTGTCGCATATTCTGGAAGCAGCTTCTAAAAATGGAAAATCACCAGCTTTTTTACATTCCTTTTAAGGCCCAAAACCTGATTTTTTGGAAGCTACGATTTGATGCATTACAGATATTGAGAAGCTGTGATTAGTGGAAAGACAAAATACTCCTTGCCATTCTAATAATTTCCCCTTAGTCAAGGACGAAGTAGACTAATTCACAGCAAAAATTTTATTTTGCAGCTTTTACAGGCTACAGAAAACTCTACTCTTGAGCTTCTGTAAGATTAATCCATAATTCAAAGCTGTAGCAAACACTCTACATAACTTCTCTAGAATCTAAAAATGTAGAATATGAAGCAGAATCAACTATTAAAATCTATAATCGAAGAAAAAGTTATCGCAAACACCATGCGTCCCTTAAGTTGATGATGGAGATAATTGGGAGTATTTGTTTGGTGAGTTCATGAGATTTTGAATAGGAGAGCAGTCTTCTTGGGCGTTGCTTGGTGAGTTATTTGCCAAGTCTCAGTTTCTTGGGAGGAAGCAGCTGTCCTTGGTTTGTAGAAAGAACATAATAGGTAGTTTTGGTGTTGTTGAAGCTGACATGAGGATTATGCTTGAGAAGGCTGGTAGGTCCTACTAGCCACCAGGGGAGAGCCAAGATTCCACCCTGGCTGAAATTCATGTTGAAACAACTAAGGAAAGTACCTTCTTTTTTTTCCCTCTTATGTTTTGGGGTGGGGGGTTGTGGTGGGGAACTTCTAGTCGCATATTCGCCCGGTGTTTGGTTGGATTTTTTTTTTGTCACGGTCTTTTGTTAGTAGAGTGGGAGTGTCGGTGGATGGTATGATGCCATCATTATATCAATGAGTGAATGAGTCATGTGGTGGTTACATCTGTGTGAACTGATGATTTGAACATGCGTCTATACCTGTTTGAAACTCTAAATGGGGATGTTGAATTCAAGGGATTGGACAATGGACTGGGAGAAAGTGCTTGTAGATTGGTGATTATCCAACTGTGGGATGTTATAAGTAGCCAAAGTTGGACATGATCTAGATTCTAGGTTTGGGCTCTGGAGTTACCAGCTTTCCTTTTGTGTCCTAGAGCTTTTCAAGAAATTGGAACTTCTTGTGGATAACATAATGCCTAGCTGGCATGATTTAGAATGGGTTAATAAAAACACCAAAAGCCAAGGTGGAGGCCCATCTCCGGTGGTCTTGGGAAGAATTTTTGCTCAGCTTATGAGTCATCGGCAGAGCTATCAAGGGGCTTGGGGTGATTGTGCAAAAGCCCATTCCATATTTATGTTGATAGGAAGGTAGCTCTTCTTGTTTGCACAAACCCATCTTGTATGGTGTTGGAGCTTTGTGGGGGAAAGGAGGGTAACAATCGCAAGTCTATGGACATGTTAAGTTTTGTGGCCTCTATTTTAACTCATACATGGAGGAAATGTGAAAGGCCTACCAACAACTGTCACTCTTGAAAATTGTTCTCACATTCAGTCAGCCATGGAACTTTTTCTCATATGCTTTAATCGCGCCAAGCATCAGAACTCATAACAGCATTTCTTGATAATATTCTTGTGTAATGGATTACAATGCAAGTTTAGAGTTATTTCCATGTAAAAATATTTTTCGTACTGACCACTTCAACATCAATTACAGGGTTTATCAATTACTTGGTGAATCGGGCACTTACTATGGCGTCCGCTTTGGAAAGAACGTCCCATGGGTAACTGAATTTCCCTTTGGGGTGATAAACGACCCGCAGTATGTTGGAAGTATTCTGAGTCTTCTTGCATGCCTATCGTGGGTCCCCTTCCTCTACATTCTCCTGTGGATTCTCGGTTATGTCTTCATGATCCTTATAGAATCTAAGGAAGATGCTGCCACTCGTGCCAAGCCACTCCTTTAAGTTTGGCTACAAACCGACAGTGAGTTGGAGGAACAAGCACGGCAGAGACTCCTATAGGAAGGTTTCCAGTTTTCACTTTCATTTGGACTCCGGATCATAATTTGACATCTTGGTCTCTAACCTTAGTTTTTCTCATTTTAATTACGTATTTCTGGTTGACCCGATACCCACATTTTTTTTTTTGCAAGAGGGGAAAAGATGTGTTGACATCAATTTTGTCAATAAAATTTCTGCATGGTGATTATCTGGTGTGTTCGTTCGAAGAAATTGATTGTATGAAGGGAATAATATGATTCAACTATTTGAATTGATGTTGTAAAGTAGATTTGTTGATGCGAATAATGTGATCTTTTATGTGTATTGTCTTGGGCTATAACCTCTATAATCAAGTTTCTCTGAGTTTGTCATGACTCACATATATGAAACCGATAGCTACGCATTGGCGTTTTTAACAATTTTGCAGTAAATTATTACTGCAGAAAAGATGAGATTACTAACTAAACTTCCTCTCTTTGCCCACAACGTAGCTAGAGATTGATCAATTGTCTCGAAAACCTATCTTCTATTTTGCTATCACAGGGAGAGACAAGACAGGATTTCAAGACCAACGATTCAACCCCTGGTTAAAAAATGAAAAGTGTGACTAACTCGGTCAAGGATTCTCTGTTCCTAAAATTCTTTATCTCTTCGTCTATGATGCACTTCTAACCGGTATATGACTATCAACACACACGTATGTCCATATATGTTCGGGACATATGATCAGGCAACTGAAACTCTAATGTACTTCTAACCGGTGTATGAAAATCAAAACGCACGTGCAGACATATATGTTCGGGACGTGATCAGATTGAAACTCTGAAAGTGCATCGAGATTTGAAGCAACTTTGGATTAGGACTAAGGTCCCGTCCCACTGAGGTGGTTATTTTTTAAGTATTTATTTTCCGTTTTATGAGACAGGTTATTTTCTCACACCCTAACTTTGGAGGCAGACCATCCAAAAACTTGCAAATTTTGTTTCACTACTCACACACTACTAGTATAGTAGTAAAAAGCTGGAGAGCCTAGGGACCCACTTATCCTACCATCTTCCACACATTCAAATGCCAACGTCTACTGCTGCCCAAATACAGTTACTTCACAGCCAACAAACCAGAAAAAAGAGTACCCAAATACTGCTACAATGGCTGCATCCTCTCTCCTACCCAAATCCATCTCACCATTTCCCAGAACCCCAACTCCAAAGTCCCCTCTAACCCACTTCCCCGCCACCTCCTTCTCCACCACCCTACAACCACCACACTTCCACCCTCTTACCACCCTCAAAACCACCACTCTAATCCCAAATGCCAAGAAAAACCACTGGCTCGATCCGTTTGACGACGGTGGAGACCCCGACAATATAGAGTACGGCTCCATGTTCGAGGACAGCAATCAAGAGCCGTACATGTTCGCTGACGGCAAGCAAGAGGAAGACCCATCGCTGCCCGACAACCCGGATAACCCGTACGGGTTCCTCAAGTTCCCTAAGGGATTCAGTGTTGAAGTTGCCTCATTGGGGTCGAAACTCAGGGGAGATGTGCGGCGGTGTTGCTGCATGATTTCAGGAGGCGTGTACGAGAATTTGCTGTTCTTCCCGGTGATTCAGTTAATCAAGGATCGGTATCCTGGGGTTCAAGTGGATGTGGTGACGACGGCGAGAGGGAAGCAGTGTTATGAGTTGAATAAGAATGTGAGGTGGGCTGATGTTTATGATCCTGATTTGGATTTTCCAGAGCCGGCCGAGTATACTGACATGATTGGAATATTAAAGGTTGGTGGGTAGTTTAAAACTTAGATACATTGAGCTTAGTAATGTTTTATGATTTTGTGTTGTCTGAATCTTATGCCCAAATATGTCAGACAAATTTGTTTGGTTTTTGTTCTGTAAACATTTCCTGAGGCAGTAGAAAGAACTCGCAATATTTCCTTTTTAACTGATTTTATGTTGTTTGGCTGCACAAAATGGGCATTTGTGATACCCTTGCATTAAGAATGTTATAAGTTTCAGTTAACTAGGGGAAGGCCAAGTTAATGTACTCTGCTGAAGAGAGAAAATTCTATTTGTTTTGAAAATGTGTCCTCTCAAGATTATGGTGAACGAAGCGCAAAGAGGATTTTTGTACAGAGAATTCATTTTGAATGATTCGGCAGCAGCACATTTGAAATCATAAGCCTAAATACGTGGGTATTTTGGGTTAAAATTAGAATACCACAAAAAGGACACATTCTTCTATTATGAGAAATTTTGAACAAGAACATGGTCACATTGCAGGACTGCTTCTCCCTTGACCTTCATAGAATACTTTGTGTTTTGCCATAGTAGCATAATGCATGTTGTGTATTGCTTGCAGAATAGGTACTATGATATGATCTTATCCACCAAACTGGCAGGCCTTGGCCATGCAGCATTTTTGTTCATGTCGACAGCCCGCGAGAGAGTTAGCTATGTATACCCAAATGTAAATGCTGCTGGAGCTGGATTGTTTCTATCGGAAACATTTACTGCTGATACCATGAATCTTTCCGAGGGTGGATTTCACATGTGAGTTTGGAGAAACAACATACCTTAGTTTTTGTCACACTCCATATTTGGCAAACTAAAAGATAAAATGCAATACAAATTGGAAACGTACCTTCCTGCAATCAATCAACATGTTCATGTAGCGACCAATCAAAATAGCATACCGTTGTTACATATACATAAGTAGATGTATGCATATGTAATCTTTGAAACACCGTATGACGTATTCTGGTTCTTTCTACATTCCTTTTTTTGACATAATATTTAACCTTCTAGTGGAAAGATAAATTACAATTCAAAACCGAAGTGCCTTTGTATATTTCTGTTTGAACATTTGCATTTGACGTGACATGGCCTTTTCTATTTAGGTACCGCCAGATGATTGATTGGTTGGGAAGACCATTTCGCAATGTACCAAGGCAACCGGTGCCTCCACTGAAGGTGTCGATATCAAGGAAGGTGAAGGAGGCTGTGGAGGCAAAATATAAGAATGCCGGTGCACAGAAAGGGAAGTATATAGTGATTCATGGGATTGAATCGGATTCAAAAGCTTCTATGCAGTCTAGGGGAGATCCTGACAGCCTGCTACCCATCCGAGTTTGGGCTGAAATTGCAGAGGCAATAAGGTATTTCAAAGTTGATTGCTTTTCTCCTCAGTTACACTGCTGGAATGAGCACAGCCATGTTTTAGGAATGAGAAAACTTTTGTGGTATCTACATTGACAGAAAGTGGATCATTTTGCTAATTTTCCTTTTCAAAGGCATGGGATATACATATATGCTGCAAATGTTGAAGGTGCTATATAAATTGGCTTGGTAGCTTTCTATATGAATGCATGACCTGGGATATAGATGAAAGCAAGTTACAAACACATTATGTTGTGATCAAATTTTTGCTAATTGGTCATACTCAAAACAGTGGAGTGAGGCCCGTCTTTGTCATTCCACATGAGAAAGTAAGAGAAGATGTCGAGGAAGAAGTTGGATACGACGATAGTATTGTCTTCATCACTACCCCTGGGCAGGTATGTATTTCCCAAGTTAAAGTAGATTTCGTTTTCAAGCACGCAATATGTTACTAGTATGTTAATATGAAAGGGTCAATGCTACTCCATCAGCTCGAGCCCATAACTCCAGGCCACCACTCTATGAAACTAACCACTTGGGCTAAGCCCGGGGTATATCAGTAGTTAAAGCAACTGAAAAGGAGCATTGCTAAGTTCTCAGCTCGAGCCCACAACTCCAGGCCACCACTCTATGAAACTAACCACTTGGGCTAAGCCCGGGGTATATCAGTAGTTAAAGCAACTGAAAAGGAGCATTGCTAAGTTCTTCCACCCTTTGATGTTAAAAACTTGTCTGTTTCAGCTTGCTGCTCTTATCAACGACTCTATAGGGGTAATAGCCACAAATACAGCAGCTATCCAATTTGCCCACGAGCGTGGAAAACCCAGGTGATTTTCTCCTGTTAAATAATTTTTTCTCATAAACTTGTTCTCATTAGAACTCGCTCCAGTAACGCCTGTTTGATTATTTTTTTTTTAATTTTCCACCTTCATATTTATCAGAAACTCTGATTCTGCTACACGGTGTCTTTTGTTTCTGCAGCATTGGGCTGTTTTCTTCTGCTGAGAAGGCAAAAGTATTTATGCCTAACGCGGAAGAGAGAAAATGCACAATTGTGTCATCTACGACAGGAAAATTGATAGATATCGATGTTGAAGCTGTTAAAACTGCTGTCCAGATTTTTCAGATGCCCCTAGCTTTTGTATAGAAGAAACGCGTTCGTTTTGCCATAGAGTTTTTGTTCATTTTTTCGTCAACTGTACACTGCAAAGCCAAGTTATGATCAACGTGACATCAGACTAAGCGAGAACTCTTTCACCTTTTTCCAATCAATAATCTTCTTGTATGTCGATTTAGCAAACCAATGCCTTAAGCCGCTCAGCCATGCCTCCAAGTTGTTGATCGGAATGGAATTTGATGGGCTGAGGCCATCCAACCGCTATCCAACGGACCGAGCTTCGTTTCTACCTCATCTTTTGCCCCCCTGTGATTGAATAACATCACTCACTTCTTGTTTTCACTCCACAGTCCACTTCTATAGTTCTATTGCAAGATTCAACTTCTCTGCCTTGAAAGCATGTTGATAAGTTTTCATAGAATTTAGGAAAACTTCCTCCATAAATTCAAGATTTGAGAACAGTTCCCGATAAATTTTCTCTATCTATCTCTCTTCACTCGTTACTCTTAAAAATCTCCCTCAAAATCCAAGCCGAACTGAAAAAAGTACTACTTGTTAGAAGAGAAATGGAGGAGAAAGTTGATGAGTGTTTTCTGACTTTGCGAAGAAAACGAAATGTAAGCAAACAGACAAAAGCCTTCTCTTGTTTTTTGGTTTTTAAAGGAAAAGAAAGAAAGAAAGAAAGAACAAAGCGAATCTACTCTGCGATGTGACTTTACTTTATCAAATCTGATTCAGTTGTTGAGTAGAATCCACAATTTGTGTTGGGATGGATCCGAAATTTATTGCTCCACTTTCTAAACAGAAAGACGGTGGACACAGCAAATCTGTCCACAGATTATCCAAGATTTTTATGTGGGGCCTACTACGGGTTTCACACAAGTAATCCAAGTTATTCATTATGTTTAAAATATTTTTTCAAGGGTACCCGCGAAAAATTAGCTCAATCCGACACCTATAAATACTTGATCTAATCGTCCAATTTCTCATTCTCTAAAATCCCAAATGAAAAGTTTGATGATTAGATCAAGCACTTATAGGTATCGGATAGAGCTGATTTTTCGCGAAAGCCCTTGAAAAAATGTTTTAAACATAATTAACAGATCGAATTATTTGTATGAGACCCTTAATAGGCACCACAACGCAATCTGTACATAATCTGTGCACAGATTTGCTGTGCCAGTAGCAAGGTTCCTTTCTAAAGGATTTATATAGCCAAAGGGAAAAAAAAAGCCATTTATTTACTTTTTTATTCATAAAGATTTCTACTACTCTCTCCGTTCCAGCAAATCAAGAAGTTAAAGAATATGCATCTTTTTTTACCCAAAATAAAAAGAGCATTTTTATCAAGAAAAATTTCCAAACTTTTTTTTCCATAAATTAGAAGAACTCATTGAAGTTTAGTAACTAGCGGCAAAAAATTTCAACTTTTACCTACAAAAATATAGTACCCCCTTCGTCCCATTTTTGTTGTTCTTTTTTGATGTTCGTGTAAGTTTTCAATCCCTTATATTTTTCAATGTGAATCTCCAAAATATGCAATATGGATCTTATTTGATAGATTTCAAATTTTTATAATACAAAGTTGTTGAAATCATGAAAAACATCATAGAATGAAAGATATACGCAATAGACACAAAAGAGACAAAAGAAATAATGGATAATCAAAATGGGACGGATGGAGTATTATTTTTAGGGGAGTAATTTTCGCACTTCCTAAATTGTTAATCGCACTAATCAATATACGATTGATTTTTTGCATTCTCCAAATTGTTAACTTCTTGATTTTCACACTCCCATTGAGAGTTTGGTTAAAAATTTGGAAGGTGCGAAAATCACTCCCCTATTTTTAGGTTAGAATTTCGCACAATGTTTTAGGCTTGATTAAAAAATGAGCAATGCTACATACCAGAAAACTTATTCCGAAATTAATGGGATAATTTCAAGATAATTTTAGGGTAAGTTAGGTGTGTACATTTATTGTTAAAAAAAATGACAATCTTCTGTATCTGAGGTGGCACACACATACACACACACTCTCTCTCTTTCTCTCTCTCTCTCTCTCTCTCTCCATCTGTATATACAAAAACAAAATCCATTTCTGTTCGTCGTATAGTTTCCTGATCGAATACCCACATATGAGTTTTCAAAACGCCGTCACCTACTTCTACTACTCCTACTGACCTTCATCATTCCCAATGCACCTTCAAATTTCCTCCTCCCCCAACCGTACGTAGGTCCCTGTAGCCAGATTTCAACGCTCTGATTCACACCACACTTCACCCGCATAGAATTTCTAGGGTTTCCACTTTCCGCATACTATGGAGCACTTCAGCAGCAGCACAACATTTTCCGGCAGCAGTTTCTAGGGTTTTGCACTTCCCTCTACTTCTTCACTGCGTGATGATGCACAATCACATTCCCGGTACTCTCTCGGCTCCGACATTCCTGCCCTAGAATTTGGGCACATTCCGGAGTTTGAGTAAAACCCTAAAGGGAATTCAAACAACTCTCTGTCTGGGGAGTTGTATTGAATGAACTGTGGAGAAACGGAGGCGCGACCGGTCCTCGGGCCGGCGGGCAACAAGGCGACGACAAGGACGATGGAAACCCATAACAACAAGCAGGTGTCGAAACCCCAAAGAAAAGTAGTGGAGAAACCGCCGCAGGAAACCACCGACGAGGCCAAGGGGAAGAGAGCCCCGTCCTTGCCGGCTGTCCACCCGACTCAGCAATCCCCGCCGTCGATCCTGCTGAAGTCCTCGAGCTTGTCGATGAACGCGTCGTGCTCGTCGGAGGCGTCAACGGACTCGACGTACAGCCGGGCCTCGACGGGGAGGATGATAACGGGGAGGAGGAGCGGTGCGCCCGCGACGATGCGGGTTCGGAGGAGGCAATGCGGGTCGAAATCGGATGTGGGCGAGAAGGTTGGGGTGGGTGGTGAGAGTGAGTTGGGGGACGCGGGTGATGCTTTTCCGGCCAAGAAAAGGTGTGCTTGGGTGACCCCGAACACGGGTATGTGAGAATTACTCCTGCTCTTTTCTTTTTTTTTCCTTTTTTTTGTTGTTTCCTCAAGCTGTAATGTCTGCTATTAGTTCCATTTCATTAACGAAATATGTGTGAATGATTGGATTTTAACATCTGGGCAAACCTTACAATTTGAGAACAGACTGAGAAGTTGTATTTATTGACCTAAACTAACTTTGGATGTTGTGATACGGAAGGACTTGGGCTTACTAAATTTAAGACAAAGCTCAATGGAAAAACATGAGTCATGTAGCCGACCCAAAACACAATGCCCGGTTTGGTTTGGTACTGAGAAGTTGTTTTTATGAAGTGATTTAAGGTGCTTTAAGTAGGTTTCCTCGTCATCACGCAAAGCACTCATAGTTTACTCAAAATTCAGTTTAGTAAAAGCAGCAAGCAAGTGACACATATTTGCCTAATCCTAGTGGCTTAGGCCTCGTTTGATATGTGTTATAGGTTTGAGGGGATCGGGATTGGGAGTGAAGAGGGATAAGTAGTGAAGTTGGTTTGTTAAGAGGTAGGAATTGTAGAGAGATTGTTGAGGACTGAGAAGGGATTAATGTGGTAAATTATGGACTGGAGCTACTACAGTAGACTGAACTAAGAGACCCAGCCTCCCATGCCTTTGGTAATTGCCCCATTTTGGAGGGCTGGGAGTCTGGCAGATTCCTAAGCCCCTCCTCTGAAATGCTACCAAACGGAGGATTAGTTTGGCCCATGGGATTCAGGGTAGAGTACGAGACATGCCAAGTCATTTTCTGGAACTTCCAAATTTTTTCTGGCTTTGCTTTATCTATCATGATGAGCCACCTCCTTGAAAAAGATGCTCTGCAAATGGGAATTATGTGCATGGTGATTGTCAAAACATGTATGTCAGTGAAGTACTGGTGGTATTCAACTGCAGAAGTATCTTCATATCGATCATAATTTACCAGGCATGTCATAGCTACGTAGTCTAGCAAGTAGCACCTTTATCCTTTGCTGTCCTACATCTTTTACTTTCTTTGAGGATGTATAGGAACAACTAAGAATGTGTTCTTAACCAGTTGAGAGTACTTACCACAAACAGAAGAGTGCAAGAAAGACTTTTTAGAAGTGGGTGATGCAATCAAGACACCTAATATTAGTGTGTGAGCCCGATAGAGAGAACAATACCTCCTACCCTTAGAGCATCTCCAACCTGTGCTCTATTCCTCCATTTGAGAGTATGGAACTCCTCCAACCCATATCCTCTCAAGCCTCCTCTATTTGAGAGGATGGGATTTTAATCCTCCATATTTAGAGGATGGAAGAAAATATGGAGGATCCCCTCTATAACACTATTCACCTTTTAAAATGGCATTTGTATCCTTATGAGCTTTTGTTTGTGTCAACCATATCCTTTCACCTTTGCACGTGTATGTCATCTTCCTCCTCCCATTCTTCCATTTCTTTTGCATAATTAGTAAATTGTGATTGAGACCCATCAATTGGAA
>JAOTQK010000023.1:22421845-22432618 GCA_025642025.1 Rhododendron ferrugineum
TGTATAATGTGGAACTTGGCTCATTGAAAAATCTTGCAATGAGTATTTATTCACTACTATTGACATGACGCGCAGGGAATGCGAGCTATATTTCTGTAGAGGGGCGAGACTATACATTTTGATAATAAGTTTTTTTTTTCAATGTAACAGTAGTATTTTTTTAGAATCGTTGGGGGAGCAACCGCCCCTACTAGCCCCCTCTGTCTCCATCCTTATACGTATTCATGTAAGATTCAAACATTTAATCGTTAACTTCGCATAAATGCATAATTGGAAAAGATGTTAGGACATAACATTGCCGTTCTCTCAAAACACCCAATAATTTTTCCTATCATGGGGTGTGTTTCTATTCCTTTTCAAAAAAGTGTCGTGTCCCCCCGGTCCCCATCAAATCTTTCTGTGGACTACAAAAAATTGTAGATCGTGCAAATTAAGAGGCATGACAAAAAATTCCCAAAGTTACCTTGGTTTAGGTATGCGTTTTAGGGTTTGCTTCCTTCTAAAGTTTTAGATTTTTAACTTCTAAAGTGCTATCAATACGTATTGCGAGGTCCGTAGATAGATACAGAAAAAATTGCTCTAGCTAATTGTTTTTATCGCTAACAGACAATGCGATTGCTCCCAAGAATTAATCGAGGTGTGCGAAAGTTACCCCCGGTCATTTATGAGAAATAAAGAACTTGAAATTTTCTGAATGAAACTAATTTTCACACTATACCATGTCGGTCATCAATAATTTTGTCAATTTTCCTCTCACGATTCTTGACTAACAAAAAGTAACTTGTGTGGTCTTTGTTCCTATCTTTTTGTTTAATCGTGAAAAGGGTCTTTGGTTCAATCGTTGTTAGTTCGAGTCTTTCTTCCTTTTGTTAGGTCTGCATGTGCTTTAATATGAGTGATTTGGTTTTCGTTTTTCTATTTATTGCTTCAAATAAAAGGCATTTGAATTGCTTGGAACATGTTAGATTCCAGTATCCAATTGCAGCCGAAATTGGAACAGTAACTTGTTTGTTTGGTTTGGTTTGGTTGGTTTATTCAAAGGACTACTGATTTGGAAGTCTAGGCTACAAGTGGGGAGAGACTTTTGGGTGCCAAGTGGGTACCATGTAGCCGTGCCCACGTAGCCGTCCGAAATTGTGTTGGACGGTTCAAATTAAAACCCTCTTTCTTCTCTTTCTCTCTTCAAATCCGAGCCGTCCAGTACTGAGATGGACAGCTGAAGTGCACTGCTTGGCACTGAAGTGGGGAATGGAATTGACTAGAAACCAAAACAAAACTTACTCCAATCTATAATAATTAATACACACGCATGTCACACGCACCCACCCCACCTTGGCTTTACCCACCTTTTCATCGTGCAAGGAAAAAGCCACTTGATAGGCACCGCTAGCGCTACAGTCTGCTGTAGGCTTGTAATGGTCCGTTTGCCGGGAGAATATAGGGGGCCGATGTAATGTTATTATTCTTGATAGTTTATCCGAACTACTTCTATCTCTATTGTCCACCGGATTGTACACATTTGACTGGGTCGGATATAATAAGGGTCCGTTTCAGTTTCTTTAAAAAATAACTTTTAGAAAAAAAAAGGTAATGTCAAACTAAAAAATTATGTGTTTACGCAAATAATTTTTCTACTAATATGGATCTTGTTTGATAAATCTCATTGAGATCTATTAAATGGTGCAAAAAAAATTAAAAAATTATTTTTCATTTTCATTATATCCACCCTTTTATATTATCTCCCATCATACTATATTCATCCAGAACTAATTTGGTCGGCACACGGACTGTAAGTGTATGAATATCATATAAGCAATAAACCAACAAAAAAAATGTGGGGATTGATTAGAGCACGTGTGTATTGACAGTTTACATCATGCCTTTTGCCCCAAAAGTACATAACACCTTAAATTTGTGATTTATTAACAAAGAGAGAAAGTGAAGGTGATTTTAGAATTTTCCTAAAATAAAACAACTTTTTAATTCTATATCGATCCACCCACTCGTATTCTCATCCTAAAACAAACAAAAAATTATACATATCCACCCTTTTATATTATCTCCCATCATACTATATCCATCCAGAACTAATTTGGTCGGCACACGACCCGTAAGTGTATGAACATCATAAAAGCAATAAACCAAAAAAAATGTGGGATTGATTAGAGCACGTGTGTATTAGTATTAATGGTTATGACAGTTTACGTCATGTCTTTTGCCCCCAAAGTACATAACACCTTAAATTTGTGATTTACTTATTAACAAAGAGAGAAAGTGCAGGTGACATATGTATATAGTACAGTATTTCTTTGATGTCTTGTCACACAAATCATCTTTTTATTTCATACGGGAAATACAGGGCTTTATCTGGTCTGGGCACTTTTAAACCACGTTGTATGAACCAAACATGTCGGCGGGTTTAACCTTTAAAAAGAAAAAAAAACTAACATGTCGGACAAACACGTGAATTTGGTTTCTCATTTTAATTTGTGCCAACACTTTTCCATTCTCAGTTCAATAATGCTACGGACACGCCTATCGGCTACTCCCCGACCCCAACCACTCATTTCTCACATATGTGTGGTCGGTAGTAATATACGTAACATTGTTTGTTATTAGTTTATTTTATTTTTATGGCGTACCAAAAAGATTTGAACGGAGTGTGTTTACTTTTCTTTTTTTTTGGGGGGTTGTTGTAACAGATCATATTATTTACCTCAATTAATACATTAACTAGAAGACTCGTTTCTAAACAGAAAACCAAGCAATCGTGACGGTGGGTACTAAGTTCAATGGCTATACCCCAAACTTTTCCCAACCAAAAACACACAGTACTTCACCATAAACTTCGATTGACATCCAATCGAAAAAGTTTACTTAAAAAGAAAAAAGGAGGAAAAAAATCTTACAACGTCACAAACCATTCTAATTAATTCACCACAATCATAAATCATGAATCTCCGTCGACCTCGAGATGCTAACCAGAACCACAACAAACCACACGTTGGCGATGATGGAGGAGGAGCGACATACGAGGAATCGGTGATGAAGGAAAGCCGAGGGAAAAGAAAAAATCAGTTAACTCCAAAAAAACTCATAGATCTGAGATGAGAGAAAAGAAAAGCGGAGTTTTCTGTGTACTTGTCATTGGCTTATTTGTTTATTTATTTTCTTATTTTGCGTCTAAATCTAGATAGTCTAAATCCAGCTTTGATGCAAAAATTTACTGTATTTAGGGCTCAATTGGATGCTGTGGAAGAGAGGTGTATTGTGCAATAAACCCGTATTAAGGTTTGATGTGGAAGAGAGGTGTATTGTGCAATAAACCCGTATTAAGGTTTGACGGGACAGATATGGTGCCGCTTGGATGGGATTTTGTCTCCTGTATTCACACATCTCCCTTCTCCGTTTATCCCGTCTATGGCGTATAAATTATAGCCACCCCTTGAGGTGTGGATAATTTATCCGGCCTAATACACCCCATTCTTGACAGATCTACCCTCACTCATCCCCCCTCTTCATTTGTTCCATGTGTTGCTGTACAACGACGACCTGAGAACTGTGGAGAAGGTTTTGGTCTGGGTTTTGGGCGATTTGAGTTTTGGGTGGCGATTTCTGGTTAGGGTTTCACAATTTCTAGCAAATCCCTTCCCCGATCTGTGAAGGTATGTGTTTATTTCGAAATTTCTTGTTTTCGATTTTATTTTTTTGATTTCTGCTTAGGGTTTCTCGATTTCTAGTTGAATTTTTTGTTAGGGTTTTGTGATTTCTGGTTAGGTTTCGATTTTTGTCTCCATAAGCTGTATATTGTTGGTATTTTTGTCCATATGAACAGAATATGGGTTTACCATATTCTTGAGCATTCTGTTTATGGGTTTACCAACTGTTTTCATGTCGTTTCTGGAATTAGATAGGCCAACCAATCAATAAAAAATATGGATACTAACCATTCAACAAAGAATATTGGATAGCCCAACAATACGAAGAAAAAAAAGAAAAAGAAGAAGGTTTATTTTATGTGTTTAAAAAACGATTTTTCATATTTTTAATATAATTTTCAATTTTCAATTTTTAATATTAGTATATTAGTTAACTAATTAATTATTGATTATTTGTGAAAAAATTAATCAAAAGTTGGATTTCATAATTATATGTTTAATATATTGAATAATCAAATTAAACACTGCATAAGGGCAAATGAGTCATTTGACAGCTTTTTACATCATACACTCTTCCTTATACACCCAATTTATCATCCATCCAAACCAAGGATTATTTTATCCCCATTCTCTAATACATCATCCAAACTATCTACTTTTTAATACACCATCTATAAATGTCACATCAATGTGGGTCATCCCTTCTTAACTAATACCTCTTACTATCTTATTCCTCCTTCATAAATAATACACCCAAAACACATACGGCATCCAATCGGGCCCTTAAGTTAATAGATGGAGGGCCTTCCAAACCCATCATTACGTATCAATTCCATTGCAGCTAAACTCCTCACCTGATGCGACTTAGTCACATAGTGCGCATGTGCGACTGCAAGTACGAGCGTGAAAATTCTTTTTAAAAAATCTCGAACTATCAAAATTTGTGAGAACGAAAATGGAGTGCAGAACAACGTAGAGCTAGCTAGCGAAAGGGAGGATATCTTTATTCAAGGATTATTTGACCTGGCACGCGAGCTTTAAAGACTTTCAGTGATAAAGTCACCATCACTAAGCTAATCCAATTACTTCATCGCTTTTTTTAAATGTATATAAATAAATAGATAGGCTACTTTCTTTATTTGAGAAATGAAATATTGCTCTCAACACCACATAGCTCATCGCCTCATCTATTATGTCATCTAATTTTCGAAGAAAGTGGATTGGATTCGGAGAGTAGATCAGGCCCATATAGGACTTGGTGGGCTATCGAATCCAATATTAGGACCGGCCCAGAATTATCTCTTCTATTGGGCTAGCTTCACTTGGGCCACCATTAGAAAAAGGCCGAAACCCCTCTTTCACTAGGCCCATGAGAAAAAGTAACCACTAACCGTCTATTGTGTGTGAGCCCCATTCTTACTGTGCAAAATCCACGGGCATCAAGACTGTTTCAAACACATCGGGCATCGGAATCTATTTCTTTTTAAGAATATCTGTCTCCAAATCTGTATACGAACATATCTGGTTGTAGCATTGCTATTAAGTTAGGACAATTCTAACATCCATTCGAAAGGCGGATAATAACAGGTAAAAGGTGTAATGATATCCGAGAAAAAGTGTATTGATATGTATGCAAATACATTAATATACTTGAGATATGTATTAATATTTAAATTTATTTGAAATTATTGGCATATTATCCACCGCCAAATGGGCGGAGATCAGCAGGACCGATTAAGTTAATACAGGTTAGCTGGGCCGATTAAGTCAATACTTATGGTGGGCTTTCCATCAGAAAAGCAGGCCCAGATTCCTGATTACTGTACGAAGGTAAATAGAGTCACCCGTTGAACGACAGTGAGCACTTGCGAGTTGAGTTCGGTTCCGGAAACAACTATTTTCCATCCATCTCTCTTACAGGTCCCCTCTCTCTCTCTCTCTCTCTCTCTCTCTCATTTCTAGTTGTTCAACATTGTTTATAATATAGGAAATTAACGATACTCCAATGAGATTCACTGGGTTTTCTCTAGATTCGCAATGAAAGATTCGAAAATGCTGGCTTCTGCACCTTTTATTGGTTCTTTTTATTTTTATCTTTGATAAGTAATCTAACTTGATTGGTTCTAATAGCATCTCCAGCCTTCAATCACATCCGTATACTCAATGGCAAACCCATTTTTTCTTGTCAAATCTTGCTTAGAAAAAATTCATTAAATGCCGACCCAGATCCGTTGAGAAATCAGGAGCTTCAAATCTGTTCCCCCTACGCTCACCACCACCACCTGCAAGCAAAAACTAGCCGTTGCAAATTAGGTATGAGATTTAGGACTCCTTGATTTGGGTTTTAAAAATAAAAAAAAAAAAAGAATTTGGTATGAGTTTGATTCAAGGGCTGGAGTTGGATTTTGTGGGTATTTCCTCAAATTTTAAACTTTGGTTCACTAAATAGGCGAAGAACTTCTCATTATGTCATGGTCTACAATGTTTTTTGCTAGTCGTCGAAAATAATGTCACATTTTATTGTTTTATGCCATTTTTGCTTCGTACTTCTTCTGCAGTGAAGAATCCTTAATGAAATAAGAAAAGGGTAATGTGTTTTATGTTGAATGGTAGCGGTTTGTTATCAAGTAGTTCTGATGTTCCTGTTTCATTAAAACTCTGAATGTGAACTTGATATTCATGATTTGGTGGCATTGTGTTAGAGGATTCGGTTTTGCTAGAGTTAAAGAAGTCTAGAGTAGGATGAACCCGGGGTACCGCCATACCCAAGTTTCAAGTTTTCTTTTTAGGTATAGTAGTATTTTTGCAGAACGTTTAAATTTATATAGGTTCATCCACCCAACTTTTTCTTTTAAAATCTAACACCTGTCCATCCAAATTCTATTACAAATAAATTTAAAATTACGAAGGAGCGTTGAACATAAAATTGAATTCTGATTGGAACATTGAGGTTTTTTTTACAAGGGTTTTTGCATACAAATGTAACACTAGCTTCTATTATTTGTGTTTTACAATAGGTCTGTATGCGCAATATTGTATATCCATATATGTTTTTGGTAGTATATTTGGATTTTGTATTGGCATGATTGATACGGTCTTTCATATGTTCAAAAAATAATTACAATGTTTGCTCACCTGTCATTAAAATCCAGCGCCGCCTGCTAGACTTGCTAGTCAGTGAGGTGGACTAATTCAAATCTGCAACATAAACTAGCACTCCCTCTCATGATTCTTTCCCCAAAGAAATTTGATCTCTCTCAATTGGGACCTCTTTTTTCTTATCATCCTGTGACCTAATACCTGAATGAATGCAATTTTATTCCTGTTTGGCTCTGATCCCTTTTGAGACCCCATTGAAACAATCTTCCAATGAATTCTAACTCAGTTCTTTGGGGATTAATGAAGGATCAATCCCCTTTGCTTGTGCTGGAATATGTTTTTAAATTACCATACATTCACATGCACGAGTAGAAAAATTCATTTATAGGGAATCAGGGATTATTACTAATTATAAGAACTTTGAAGCATAATTAGATTAATGCTTGCTTAGGTTTACAAAATTATACAATCCCAAAATGGATTTGCTAAAATACGTCATGTAAATGCTAAGGATCCATTGCAGTCACTAGATGTCGACTTAAAAAACCCAATCAAAAGGAATGGCCCGGAAATTAGAGCTTGATAATTAAATAAAATGAGGCAGTCCTGGCCTAGAAGAGAATTTATTGGATGGAGACTTTAAGTTGATGCTGGAAAGAATCACTAGAGAGAGATAGAGAGAACAACCAAATCCTATAGAATATGGATTGGGTGGGTTTTTTTTTTTTCTTTTGGGTAGAAGATTTGGATGATTAACATAGTCAATTTTTTGTTGGGATTCTGTTGAGATGCGTACACAGTAAAAAATTACCTGATTGACTCTAATTGGTCCACCTCACCAACTCTAAGCAACTTTATGCTGTCTAACTCTAGCAGAACCAAACTTTGAACTATTACTTGCTACTGCTTTAGAATGTCACAGAATTGACTCAGAACTACAAGTTATGGCTTGCAATTGATATGATCGAGAATGCAGAATGGGAATTTGTATTATGTATGGCCACACACATTGAAAGGTTTTGACATGATATAGAATCAAACCCTCATTCACCAAACTGTTTGAATGGCAGATTGGTGATCTCCAGAGAGTCGGTCCTTAGACATCCCTGTAACAGCATAAGCAAGATCTTCAATGGCTTCTCCTTCGGCATCTGATCAAGCAAAACAAGGATTAAGTTGGATGGAATGGCTCCAAGGGTGGTCTAATGTGATTTATGAAGTACTTTTTCAGAAGGTTGAAGCAAGACATCTTAAAACTCCGCTGCCACTACCTCCATTGAACAATCTTACCTGTATTGTTACCGGTTCCACCAGTGGAATTGGGCTTGAAATAGCCAGACAATTGGCTGAATCAGGGGCACATGTTGTTATGGCAGTAAGAAACCCCACTGCAGCCCATTCTTTAATCCAAACATGGCAGAACCAAACCTCAAGTAAGGATTCCTTGAACATTGATGTCATGGAGCTTAATCTCCTCTCTCTAGAATCTGTTGTGAAGTTTTCAGAAAAATGGAATTTGCTGGGAAAACCCCTAAATGTCCTTATCAATAACGCCGGGATCTTTTCCATTGGAGAACCTCAAAAGTTTTCAAACGACGGGTATGAAACTCATATGCAAGTGAACCATCTTGCACCTGCATTGCTCTCACTCCTTCTCTTACCCTCACTCAAAAGAGGGGCTCCAAGTAGAATCATCAACGTCAACTCTATCATGCATTTTGTATGTAATGTTGATCCAAACGACATGAACTTTGTTTCCGGGAAAAGAAAATTCTCGAGCCTTGTGGGATACTCGAGCAGTAAACTAGCTCAAGTCATGTTTAGCAACATTCTCCATAAGCGCCTCCCTTCTGAATTAGGGATTAGCATTATTTGTGTCGGACCCGGAGCTGCCCAAACAAATGTTGCTAGGGATCTTCCTAAAATTCTGCAAGTTGGTTATCAGCTGATTCCGCTTGTCCTCTTTAACGCTGAAGAAGCATCCAGAAGCACACTCTTTGCTGCTACTGATCCCGAGATTCCCAAGTACTGTGCACAGTTGAAGTGGGATGAGTGGCCTGCCTGCGCTTACATCTCTTACACTTGTCGTCCGATGAACCCTTCCAAAGAAGCACAGAGGATGGATATTTCTAGCTTAGTTTGGGAGAAGACACTTGATATGGTTGGCCTTTCTGGTGATTGTTTGGAGATGCTTCTAGAAGGGAAAGAAACACAATGCCGCTATGGAGCCCACCTTAAGTAGGTGCCAATAATTTAGGTGCGGAAGTCTCCGTTTGCACGTTTTTGATTGGGTTCTTCTCCAATGTTATGCATCTCTTTCAATTGCTTAATCGTTGTCTGCTAGAATGGACTAGATCCTTCTGATACATTATGCTTGTTTTAGTTGCACATTTCTCAAATTACACAATCCAGATACTTGTGCTTCCCCGCAAATGTGGTGAATTTTCAGCCATTGGATCACAATCTCAAGTGAAGTGAAGATTCTAATGCGATCCAATGGCCAGGAAATGTATTGGAACACCGGTACAGAGAAATTTAGGGTACAACGATTCGAACTCCCTTTTTGTTTTGACTAAGAAGTATGGATACGACATGGAAACAACGCAGCACGGCACGGACACGCAGATACGTGATTTCTTCAAAAATTAGGACACAAATTCATAGTGGACACGTTGAATAAACAGTATATTCTTGTATTATGGATTTATCTTATAGTTCATATAAGACATCAAAAACATATTCCATACTAAGATTAGGCAGATACAAATCAAAAGTCGTTGTATAAGTGTTTATGAACTGAACATCTATGGAAATTCTTACTCTAGCCAAGTTTTAAAATATTTTTTTAACATGTTCCAAGAGTGTCCCCAACCTGCCGGGTAGGAGAACATATAGGAAAAATAGACACGTATTTAGTCTTGTTTAGACATTTGTCCGGAGAGTGTTGTGCGTGTCCGTGTTGGACACGTGTCAGACACGGATTCGTGAGACTGGTAGACGTGTATGTGCTTCTTAGGGTTTTGAATAGCTGTTTTAGATGTAGTCCCAACTTTGCTGATATCTGTAAGAATGGCTTGTATTAGGTTTTGGATGATGACTTAAAACTACTTGTCATCTTCTGTAGACAATCCTTTTTATATTGTCGTTGAATTAGTCCTACACTCCCTACTCTGCCTAAACTGGACCATTTTCAGTTGCTTCTATCCACATACTTGTCTGAATTGGGCAAGCATAATAACATGTGTGCAGGAAGAAGATGCTTTTGCAAATTGTGACTAATTCCCCTTACAGTTATTGCTGTTTTGTTGTGGGCCAAAGGAATCTGAAGAAAACCTGTATTTGCTAGTGTTGTATGTAGAATATAGCAAAACTGCGATGACCGACTTAGTGTCAACATTTTAAGTGCTACAGTGGCCAGTAGATGTTCTCATACGAGTTTTAGGAAGCTGTTAGTTACTTAGTTCTTATTAGGGTTGATAAACGAATCAAAATTCGAGTTTGAGCTCGTATTCGGCTCATTAAAAGTTTGACAAAATACTCTTGTTGTTTTCCTTTCAAATGAAGACCCCCAAGGTAAATGGATTCCGCCAAACAACTAGGTGTTGAAAAAGATTGATACCGAAGTCCCAACTCCACCATGCTAACCCATAGCTGCCTGAGATTTAGGAGTTTGTTCCCTTCTAATATCTTAGTTTCAATTCACTTTACCAACAACTCTTGAAGTCACTTCAGTAGAGGCAAATGCTTCGGACACCCTCGATAAGCAAAAAAAATAAATTCTTGGGGTCACCTAACCCCTATGCGTAAGCGTGTGAAACGACTTGAGAGAGGCTGTTGGAATCAGTCTGAGGTGCGTGCAAGCTGATCCGGGACACCGTTGATTACCGAAAAAAAGAACTCCACTGCTCATGACTCAGAAAAGATTCCCACCCATTAATGTCAATAGTTCAGAGGAGTGGTTGATTACTTGAATTGTATCACTAACTTTTCTCAAAACCAGACGTGCTAATTTGGC
>JAOTQK010000023.1:22456908-22475170 GCA_025642025.1 Rhododendron ferrugineum
TGTATCAAAATTTGATAGGATATTTCAATATTTAAACAATTTGCTAGAGCATCTAACATTTTAAAACATTCATTATTTTTTTTTTCTTTACACTTGAAGAAAAGATGTTCTTTGTTTTTTCTTCGGTTCTATGGCACTAAAAACAGTTAAAAATAGAGCAAGTATATTATTATATTTATAGGGAGTAGATGGTAACTTTTGAGGTACTTTGGTAGGCTTTTTTTTAGTTGGGCAAATTGTGGACTTTCTTTTCCCATTCCTTGATGCCTAATCTACACCGTTCATTCCTAACCTTTAGAACAATTCTGTCAAGACCGAATAAAGGTCCCAAATCTTATGAACATGCATATTACGGTCCCTTTTTTGTAGTGTATTGATTTAAAACCATCCGATCCGAACAAAAGCCCGACCAAAATAAAAGTAGGGCATCCTGTCTCCTGTGTCACACGCTTTGTTTTGTACGAGTTTAGTACTTGTTAACTCCAGCAGTCAATCTATACCATCACCAGCACAAAATAAGTACAATTGCTGGCCCCACTTTGCTTTTCCTCTTCCCACCTTGGCTGCATTCAAATTAGTTGTGCTGCGCGCACATATATTCATCATTCATGAACATGGAATGAAAAATCCTGCACTGCCTGCACTGCAGGTGCTATAGGCCGACCGATCCAGCTATCCATTTTGACATCAAAGGCGCGGATATAATTCGAGCTTCTATTAATCTCTGTCTTCCATTGTTAGAATTAAAATCCGAGCTGTCTATCGTCGAAATGGATGGCCGGATCGGCCGCCCAACAGCTTTGGTGCGGGTTGCACTTCAGGATCCATCGGTCCCATGAACATATATATTAGTTTCACAAAATTGATCTGAATCGTTTATTGTTCTTTAAATATTTTTTTATGAATTCTTTTGAAAAGAATCAGTTCAATTAAATATGGGCATTGATTTTGCCACTTCCCTTTTTGTTAATGTCACTCTCCTTTTCTTTTAAAACAAATCATTTAATAAAGATAAAAAGGGGAGTGACATTAACAAAAAAGAGAGTGACAAAATCACTCCCCTTAAATATTGGTAAGAACTTTTTAAAAATTTGGCCGAAGAAAAAATCAGTTGAGCCCTATGATTGTCCACAGAAATCGTCGTGCATGTACTAGTGGAGTAATTGTTTTTTTTGGGTAAATGAACCAAACAGCATTTAAGAGAGAGCATATCTCTCTCTGTAATACACCAATTATATTGGAGTACCCAATTAGGATTTTGGTAATATTTATATGATTTTGAGCAGGTCAATAGTCAAAATTTACTGAATATAACAATTTATTGTTTTCCTCTTTCATGTGGACAATTATTTTTATTGAGAAATTTTTGGATGCGGATAGAGTACCACACACGAAGTACTTTGTTGGCGATTTACATCGTCCCACATACAATCCGAATTTTAGAGGGAGAAAAAAGAAGAAGAGAGAGTGGTGGGTGAGGGTAGAGAAATTGAATAAATCTGAATCGTCCAAAACATATTGAACAGCCTGAATCACCGAAGAATGCCGTCACGTGGTACTTGCCGGGCACCAAAGACTTCTCGTCTTTATTGGTGTAGATTCCTTTCTCAAAGTCTATACAACGCGGATAAAAAAAAAAGTCTATACAACAGTCCATACTCCAAACTGGAAGAAGACAGACACACACACGCAGAGAGAGAGAGAGAGAGAGCGCGCAAAGGGACACTTCCTTATTATTTGTCATTTCCTTCTGCCACTCACCATTTCTACACCCGCCCCAAGGTTCTGTATTCATCTCCCTCTCTCAACTTCAACTTCAACCCCAACCATAACTCTTTCATTTCTTCCATTCTAATCAATCTTCTCATCGATTTCTTCTCTCTCATCCCCGGTAAATTACACACCCATGCACAAACTCTTTATTCAACATGCATGTATTATGTATATATAAAGTTCATGTTTTTTTTTTTTTTTTTTTTGTGTCGGTATGTGTCGGTACTGATTTGTATGTTTGAATGTCTGATTTGGAACAGAGCAGAGAGCAACAGGAGATGGCGGCTTCGGGGTCTTCGCAGCCGCAATTCATCATCAGCACTGGGAATCGGAATCCTTCGAATGTGCCTCTGATTGAGAATGAGGAGTCCGATCAGATTGTTGTGCCCGATGTGAGTGTCATCCGTTTCCGAATCAATGATTAATTTGGTTTTGGATTCATGATTCTCTGCTTTCTGTGTTGCCTAATTAATTCTAAAATGAGGGCTAGGGTTGAATTGGATATGAACACTCTTTATTGGATCTGAAAGTACATTAATGACCCCGTTTAGTTTAGTTGTATAGATAGAAAGGAAGAGCAATGACGGGAAATCAACTTTCCGTAACTTTTATAGTGTTCATTTATCAGGAAAGTTGTGAGACCCATTGTTACACATCTTGAGTGGAGTGATGGTGCACCCACGTTTTTGTACTTCATATTACTTTGGCACCAGGTGATGTGGGACTTCGTTTCACACATAACATCGACTTTCCAGAAATACATTCTTGGAAAATTGATTCTAGAATTTTAGTTTTTTTTTTTCTTTGCAAAATTCTGTCAACAAACAAACACGGAAAATTAAATTTCATATTCTTTACTTCACTTTTTCTTTCTTTCTTTGAGAATACAATTCCCAAGCAACATTACCGAAAGCTGAACTGATCAAACGAGCTTTCGGTTGATTTGATTCAATGCTAGTACTACTTTATAACTGCCGACTTCGATATATAGGGTGGGGGTGGGTGGTTGGTTGTCCTCTTTTTGGTTTGAGCAATTCTATGTTGACATACTTGATGCGCGCACACACATGCAAGACGTGTGAGGAGGTGTCCAATACGTGTGGGCCCTCAATTATTTTGTGGGGTCCACGTACAAGCATGTAAGTATGTGCAAACAGACTTCACCTATTTGTTTTGTGGGAAGTCTTGAACCCTAACATAGAGTTGGACAGTGAAAACTGTGAAAATTTATTAGTTACTCCTTACCAATGAGTTAACACAACCAGAGGCAACTGTGAAAATTTATTAGTTACTCCTTACCAATGAGTTAACACAACCAGAGGCAACGCTGACCCCATGGGAGGAAATTAATTCTACTAGTTTATGCAATAAGATCTATTTGTCCAATATATGAACCCATTGGAAATTGATAATGACCCCATCCTACTGTGCAAATTTCGAAGTACTTGGTAATTTTTTTGTTAACACAATACACAGGTTTTTTTTAGAAAGAAGCAAGAAGGTTTCATCGCCTTAAAACAGTTTGTGTAAAGAAAAATTAGGTTTTGTATTTATTGACAATTAGGCATCTAAGACGAAATTAAATTTTTCATGTGGGTATGACAACAAATGAGATTGGAGAGATTTTTTTTGGGTTACAGAACAATAAACTATAAGTGTAACGCTATTGAAATCGATCTCGTCTTTCTGTTTACTTCTTTTAGACCAATTTAATCCTTTAGCATATTACTCCCCCAGTCCCAAAATGTTTGTCCGGTCCACAAAACAAGGACTTAAAAATATTTCAATTTCCCGAGAAAAAATTGAACATTTTCAACAATTTACTACTCTGTCCCAAAAATGATGACAATTTTTGAAACTCGTGTCATTTTTTATCGCTTATATCTTTCAATCTATGATGTTTTTCATGAGTTTGAAAACTTTGTATAATAGAACTATCAAACAAGATCCATATTGGATATTTTTTGAGATCCATATTGGAAGATATAAGGAATTGAAATTGGCACAGATATCAAAATTGACATCTAATTCGGGATGGAGGGAGTACTATCAATGAGTTCTTTTACTTTATGAAAAAGTTTGAATATTTTCTTGAAGACAAGGTATTATTTTTAAGTTCTTGTTTTGTGTACAAACATTTTGGGACGGAGGTTGAGAGCTAATTTAGAGTATGATTTTTTGAGATATTGTAAAGATTGAAGTGACTTATAAGTTATAATTAAAGATTTAGACATTGGTTGGATGTAATTCAAACTTGAGAATATTTTCGACCTCATAAGATAAAATTGCTGGAGTCACCACTAAAAACAACATGCACGATGTAGACTCATTTTTTCCAACAAGTTGATTGTTGATGTCCACTCGCAAATTTTTTTCTACATGATTGGTTCAGAGTACCAACTACCAAGTCAAAATGCCACTTGGTCCTCTTGTATTTGTGTATAATTACTTGAACACTGAGGTGGTAACAATTTACTCTTGCGTTTTTTTTTTTTTTTTCCAGGTAAGATTTTTTTTTCAATGTGTAATTTGGTAGGTGGGGGAGGGGGAAGGGTTTCTCCGGAGTTGAAATCCTGACTTATTAATGTACTTTTTTTTTGGTAATTAAGTGTTCTTGTCTGGACTCTGGACCAACTGCTAACTATATAAGGGGAATTAGCATCATTAGTTAATTTGTTATAGTGGGAACCTCTTGATGCTATTTAGTTTTTTTACATTTGCAGAAGAAAAGCTGGAGAAACTTGTTTGCATACATGGGTCCTGGTTTTCTTGTTTCTATTGCATATATAGATCCTGGAAATTGTAAGATTACTTTCTTAGTTTTCTTTTTGCTAAAAATTTGCCGTCTGCTACTCGTCATATAGGAGTACTCACTAACATAATGTGGCGAACTTACAGTTGCAACGGACTTGCAGGCAGGAGCTCAGTACAAATATGGGGTATGTGAAAATTATCCTGTTGACAACTTTATATACTGATATCAGAAAGTACTCTAATGTTCTAAGAGAGTGTATTCTCGTTAACTTCTCTGTTTTTCAGCTACTTTGGATTATATTAGTGGCTTCATGTGCTGCCCTCATTATTCAATCACTTGCAGCAAACCTGGGGGTGGTTACTGGTATGTCAACTGATTTCTCTCAAATCTCAACCAGCACTGCACCCAGTTGTTCCTCAATTTCTGTTACTTATCCTCAAGTTTTCTTACTTTGAAGGAAAACATTTAGCAGAACATTGCAGGGCTGAGTATTCAAAGGTGCCAAACTTCATCTTATGGATTCTTGCTGAAAGTGCCATAGTTGCATGCGACATACCTGAAGGTATGAGTGCTGTTTATGGTATTGGAATCTAAGAACGTGAAATCATTAATATGTGCTTCATTATTGGATGGACTGCATGAGGTACAAAATAGTTTCACGCGCAAACACCATAATGTCTCCTGATATGTATGAAGATGTGCAAACTCATTAGATCATCAGAATATCTCATGTGCCATTTCCTTCATCTTCTATATCTATCTGAATGAGTATGCCATGGTTGCATGGTGATCTGGTCAGGTGGATGTTTGATCTGTATTGATTCTTAACTAATAACTATATGTGCTCTCATTACGAAACAGTGATGCCACCCATGAGGAACCAATATAATGTGCAAGGCTTTGTGATATGGTTGGTCTAAAAATGAGAAACCGATGCACTATGGAGATTGAGTGTATTTCCAACATCAAAAGTAGCCATTCCTGTTAAGGAGTTATAATGTCAGCCACATGGAATTGAAGTAATTATGTTCTCCTACTTTATGTAAACAGGGTACCATTGGGCTTATTGATTTTATTCTCCTTGTTCAGTACTCAAAGGGTTTTGTTATACAGCCTTTCCACTTGATCTGGGTGGACCTTCGTAACTCCGTCGCGTATAATCTGTGAATTTTTGTTATCTGGAACTATCGATCATTATGATAGACTTCAAGTTCACTCTCAAGGTTATAATGTCTTTTCTACGGGGTCAGAAATTTGAGTTGCTTGAATTCATGCTTATCTCTGAAGATTTTTGTCGTAAAGTGATCAGAATCATAAATCATGAAGGCAGTGTTTATGGATACACAAAAAGCCTACAGTTCAGATTCCTTGTAGTACTGCAAAAAGTTAATGAACGCAAGAAAGATGATAATCTACGAGAAATGAGGAATGGAAAAAAGGGACAGTAGGAATGTTAAGTTCTATTAGTCTTTTGTAATATGTTTCTCTAGCTCTTCGAGAAATAGAAAGCTGTCATCCCCTTCTATATATTTCCTTCAGTGATTCAAGCATTTCAACCATCCTGTTTGGATTGATGCAGACTTCATTAAACCTCACTGTGGGGGACCTTATACAAAACATATTTAGTATTGACTTAAATCTATTCTAATTGTTGCTCTCAATCATGTCCAGTGATTGGAACAGCCTTTGCTCTAAATATGCTCTTCAGAATTCCAGTATGGTGTGGTGTTCTTCTGACAGGGTTGAGTACATTGATTCTACTGGCATTGCAGCAATACGGGGTAATTTAAACAAGTCTTTTGCTCAATGCATCATGTGACAAAACACTTTTTCTCTGTATTTTGTAACGAAAAGGAACTTTATAGATTTTGTTTGGTTAATAATCTCATCCCAAACTAGTATATGAGCCTGGGCGGCCTCTCCACTCCTTGCCAATTGGTTTGGAGTTGGATGCTTTGACAGATTTCATCTTATTTTAGGACGTACGCGTTAATAATTATGATTGTTGTCCAGGTGAGGAAACTTGAGTTCTTGATCGCATTTCTAGTATTTACTATAGCTGCATGCTTTTTCATGGAGCTCGGATATGCAAAGCCTAATGCTTCAGAAGTGTTAAATGGGCTTTTTGTTCCCCAACTGAAAGGGAATGGTGCAACTGGCCTGGCAATTTCACTCCTTGGCGCAATGGTCATGCCGTAAGTTTCGTATATTCATCCTAATTGAATTGTCAATTCTGGTCCAAAAAGTCTTGTCACTCAGTTGTTTTGCACTTGCTGCAGGCACAATCTCTTCCTTCATTCTGCTCTGGTTCTTTCAAGGAAAGTCCCAAGATCTGTCAATGGCATCAAAGTAATACTTTATCCTCAACGGACTAGTTTTTTCCTTTTTGAGTTTAGTCTGTTTTTAATTGAGAGTTTATCAAAATGGACCGCTGCTATTAAGTGCTTGGGGTCATTAGACCATCGATTTCGTTATTATGCATTGGACACCATACATAATGACCACAAGCTTAAACTACAACGTTCTTTATCATCTTCCGTACTGCTCTTTGCTCTTGTACCAAGTACTTCCTACTAACATAGATTTGGTGAGTTCTTTTTTTCTCCAACCAAAAAATGCATTTCCAGAATCCAACCAGTCTTTTTTTATTTCTTTGAGAAGGTTTGATTTCCAACCAGCTACCCATCTTCAACATACGCTAAACAATGGCTTCTCTTGTTTACAGGACGCTTGCATGTTTTATTTGATAGAAAGCGGCTTTGCTCTAACGGTAGCCTTTCTCATTAATGTATCAGTCATCTCAGTAAGTGGTTCTGTTTGCAATTCCACGAATTTGAACCCAGATGATGAGAAGAACTGCCAAGACTTGGACTTGAACAAAGCCTCCTTTTTACTCAAGGCATGTGACCTGCTGTTCCCTCAAACTCAATGCCTATTTTAGTACATAGATGATTTCTGATGAACAATACTGAATGAACTCTGATTCAAAGTCCTATGTGTTCCATTTCATTTTCTTCCAAAGTTACTAAAATCCTCTTCAAAAAAAAGTTACTAAAATCAAAAAATTTCATTACAGTGATTATTTTTACTGTTTTCAGAATGTGTTAGGCAGCTGGAGCTCAAAGCTTTTTGCAATTGCTTTGCTTGCATCTGGCCAAAGTTCTACAATAACGGGGACATATGCTGGGCAATATGTGATGCAGGTACTCAGCTTTCTGATCTATCTCGTTTCAACTTTCAGGTCATTTTTCAGCTTTTCGTTTGCGATTATTGTTGCTTTTTTCTCTCAGAATCGGTTCTGTGGTGATTCCCAGTTCCTCGCAGATCGTTTTGAAAATTTCAGATCCATTTTTCCCTCTGCTTTTATCATGGAATGTATTGGAAACACTGTTATGTAAAATCATGTGTAGCAGTGTTATAAAAGCTATTCACTGGAAACATTTTAGTGTTGCCTAAAATTCCTTAAACAATTAGAATATGAGTTTATCTTTTTGATGGTTTTAGCAGCTTCCCCTGGGGTTCTGTTAACAACCATAGTCGGTTTACTGATTATCTATTCCTTTTTTTCAGGGGTTTCTTAATTTACGTCTGAAGCTATGGATTCGCAACTTCTTAACTCGTTGCTTAGCAATAGTCCCTAGTCTAATAGTTGCAATCATCGGTGGATCTGACGGAGCTGGAAAGTTGATTATTATAGCTTCAGTAACTATTCTTCCCCTCAAGCCTTTTAACTTTAACTGATGGTTGCCATTTCTAAACTTTGGTTTTTCTGCTATTTGCAAATTTACTTCGGTTCACATGGTTCTACGCTGGTTGCTATTTTCACTTAGTTGTCATCTTAGCTATCATTTGTGTTGTATAATTATCGTACTGGAAATACCAAAGCTTCTCAATTGATCATTGGCTTATAAGAAAGCTGGCTCTTATAAGCGATAAGAACTAGCGATTCAGTTGATCCTAAATAATTTTTCGGTACATTGGGCTGGATACCAAGTTATAAAAGAAGTGAGCTAGTTCTTTCTGAAAGTTTAGACTACTGGCTAGTAGTATTCATTACTGTAGTGTCGGTGTTTGATTTTGCTTTCCTTTGGTTGTTATGATAAATTTGGAATAAAAGGAAAAGCTTCCAGTTCTCTATCCATGTTGGTTAGACTTTGGATCTCAACAGGCAAAAGCCTTGTACTTGCGCCACGGTTGCTCTGGCAACTATATAGAGGGTTTTATGGTCAAAATGTCACAGCATCCTTGCTGATGATCCAGCATTCCGTTGCACCAAAAAAAAAAAGCATTCCGTTGGGACTATAAGGAGCTAAATGCTTTTTCATGTCATTCCATGCCCAATTACTGACTACAAACAAAGAAGCAATGATATTTTTTGTAAGTATGAAGTGAAATTGTGGACTTTCAGGTAAATAGGAAAACAACCCTCGATAGTTCTCCTTAGTTAAACAATTCATACATATGAGGTGCTATCTCAGCACAGGGGAATGAGGTTGATCTTCGTACAAACAGAATTAAAGTTTTACCTGTCAACAAACTCAGAACACACTATTCGTCTCTTGTGATCTTTGCAGCATTTTCGATTTTTATAGCAAGCTAACCTTTTGAGGTTCTTGGCAGATGATTTTATCATTTGAGCTCCCTTTTGCTCTTATTCCACTTCTCAAATTTACAAGCAGCACAACAAAGATGGGGACATATGCCAACTCGATATCGGTAATTTCATCTCAATTTAAAATTTTATACTGCTTTTCTCTGTCTTAAAATGATCTGAGCATTATTTGGTTCGTTGAAAGTGTGCATAGGCATTGGTAATGGTACATGAATCTGTACGTATGCACATGCGCAGGGGTGTATATGATAAAGTAAGGACGTTTGTTTATATGCAGATGTCAGGACATTCCGAATGCAAATTAGTATGATAAGTGGTAGCTATACAAACATACAAGTTTTTGTCTGATTGTCGCATTTACCTATTGGACACGGCATTTGAAAATACTAGTTGTGCATAAAGTTTAAATGCAAATCAAAGGACATAGGAACTTGGAGACAGATATGGGATGAGGATTTTCTGCCAAAACATTCTGATCGACGTACACGAAAGGTCAACATTTTAGTCAGTATTTCCTCCCCCACAGTGACAATGTATGCATAACCTAGTCATAGGTTAAGAACTACTACATATAATGTTGGGTGTCAATATGTATACTCTAAATCGCTAGACTGTATAATTAGGGAAGGCTTGTATCTCTGCATAGCCTCCGGTCTACTGAATCATTTTATCTTTTGCAGATTTCAGCGACTACTTGGTTTATTGGATCCCTGATTATGGGCATAAACATATACTATCTCGCAACCAGCTTCGTCAAAGTGCTTCTTCACAGTCGTATAAAAGTAGTAGGTAAGGTGTTTTGCGGAATACTGGGATTCTCGGGGATGCTGATTTATTTGGCCGCAATTGCGTACTTGGTCTTCCGGAAAAATAAGGAGGCAACACACATTCTCGCGCTAACATCAACCGAAAGTCGAGGAATGGGAAATGAGTTAGGTGATAGTCTACCTAGAGAGGATATAATAAGCATGCAGTTGCCTCAGAGGAGGGCTACTGTAGATGTTGAATGATCCATAGAGTAACCAAGGTAGAATCTCACTCTTATAGTTTGTTTAACTTGGCATGGATATCACTAGTGCTGATAATTTAGATTTTGGAGCCAATCAATAAAAATTTTCTAGCTTTCATTATGGTTGTAGTTTTGCAGCAGAAACTTGGAACGACTTGCTAGATAATTTAAAATTTCATGGCCCATTTATGGATTCTGTTTTGTTATTTTCAAGTTACAATATTTTGCACAAATAGCATCTAAACGTTTCGTGCTATTTTATGGAGTTTCTCTGCCCCGTAATTTGTCCCTTTCGAAAAGTCATTCCATTTTTCGTGCATAATTTTTTGAATTTTGTCGCACCCAATTAAAAGAACTGGTGTGGAAAATTATGCACAGAGAATGTGTAAAAAGTGCATCGTCAGTGTTTGTTGTGTCGAAATGTGTACAAATTGTTCCGTTATCCTAAAGAATGTTAGCATATTTTTCACGCGAAAAGACAAAAGAAAAATCAATACCACGAAAATCAATAATACACAGTCCATGCATAAACATATATGCCATTCAAACTTCACAAGTGTATAATTAATCAATTGGAGGATGGTACGAGAAAAAAAGGGGGAAAAAAGTGTAAAAATTTTATTGAACCAGGGGGCTTATTTATAACAACAAGAAAATTTCAAGAATGAATACGAATAATAGAGGATTCATCATGTTGTGAAGGTATTAGGAGGTGACCCTTCACTTGTAGGCTCTTTACGGTGTCGTATAGGCTCTGCCTCACCGGGGTGAATTCCAAACCCAAGTCCTTGAGCTTTTGGTTTGAGAATTTGTACGGTTTCACCCTTGGCTTTGTTTCATCCTTGCACCTACATTTACAACAAAAATACCCACAATTTTTTTGTGCTCTAAATCAGCTCATGAAATGCAATTTTATTTAAATCACAAATTGATTCTAATAAAGATTTACAAATTCAACTGTAGTCACACACAAGGAACAGAGTCAGAATTTTGCTTTTGGAGTGCCACAATTTGATCGAAATTTGCAACAATTGATAAAAATGTTACGGTTCAACGTTTCGTGCTCAATGTTGAAAGTTCAATCAAGAGGAAGGATAACGGACTTAACAGTAATTGAATGGTAGCTATTATATTTCAACTCAATGCAACTGTAACTTGGACCCCCGCCTAACAACTAGGCACCAACTAGTCGACCGCTTAGACCAATTTTTAGAACACCGGACTAGACTCCCAACTACTACATCGGCCAAAGATTGGATTCCACACTATTTGTTTTTAAGTTTTGGGAGGGACCCCATGATCCAGTATACGACACCAACAAAAACCTCACATGTTAGTTAAGAAGAAGAAGTTTCAAAACGAATCACTCATCAAAATTGGGCCCATTTTTTCATCACTTTTTTTGTTCTTCCGTTACGTTTTGACAAATTTACGTGCGTAACATGACAAGGATTAAGGAATTCCGGAGAAAAAGATCAATGAAGTGTGATCCACTGATTTGTGCTGGGCCTAGTGATGGAAACAGGGGGTTGGTGGATCGGCAATTTGGGTACAAGTGCGAAAGTGTTTGGTGAGAGGGTGGAGGAAGAAGGCACGGCTATATAGAGCCATTTGTTCTGCACGTGACGGATTTGAGATCTAAATCGGGTCCTGCATGGGACCCAATTACCTAAAAGTTTCTCTTCCCCGCAAGGAGGACTGTTGGATCACAATTTGTGATCCAATCGAGCTGCAAAATAAGAGAAGGCGTTGTCCGCACGTCTCGAACTTGCAACCTCATGAAACCCAAACATTGAGACATTAACGAATGCGAAAGTGACTTGGTGGTAGGTGAGGAACTCTCCAGGTCAAGGAGTTCTATATGTAACGATGAGGTTCAAATCATCAAAATCATGACACCATAAGTATATCTCATTAGTAAAAAGTTGGTACACCAACCAATAGTCCCACCACAAAAGTATTGCCTCATTGCTGGAGTAATTATCATAAAATACTAGCTATTCTTGGAGCAAATTCAAACGGAGTAATTATTGAAGTGATCAATAGTCGAGATGTGTATAAATTGATTCGAATACCTAATTATCAGGAAAAAAATAGTACCAAAGAGTGATGAACGGACTTACTTGGTGGGAATGGGATACTCTGGGAAGAACTTGCCTAGAATCTTCACCACATCGCCGCGGTGGAGCACGCTCTCGGCGCAGAGGTAGCGGCCGGAGGCGGCCAGAGTCTCGTAGACGAGAATGTGAGCCAGGGCCACGTCCTTGACGTCCACATAGGCCTGGACCGAGTTGGCGTAAGTCTTGGCCGACCCACTCAGGTACTTGAGAATGTGAACGATACTGGCGTTCAACGTGGGCTGCAGCAACGGGCCCATTACTAGTACTGGGTTCACGACCACTAGGTCAACCCCTTTCTCCTTCGCCTCCTCCCACGCCGCCTGCTCCGCCACCGCCTTTCCGTAGCAATACCAGTTCTACAATCACATGTCAAAGCATCAACATCAGGCTCAATATGCATGTGACTTAAATGGTTTTTACCCATGCTAAATGGGGTTTTTTTTTTACCCATGAAAAATGTATTCGTTAGAGTATATTAACTATTCAACAAGTCTCCAATCATAGTTTTCATTTGTATCTGTATCTATTGAAAAGTCATTCATTGAATTCCAAAATTCTTTTTTCCCTTCAAAACTCAATATTTTATTTTATATGTTTTGCATCGATATAGGGATTTTCTAACTTCACAAGCTGGAGCTTTAATGCTTTCATCATACTTTAAACATTTAAGGCTTTTACTTGAAATTGGGTCTTATAATTTTTCACAATGTAAAAGTTCGCGGCTATGATGCAAAAGTTTGCGGTCATGGTGCAAAAATTTGCGGCCACGATGCAAAAGTTTGCGGCCACGATGCAAAAGTTTGCGGCCACGGTGTCAAAGTTCGCGGCCACGATGCAAAAGTTCGACACCAGCAAGATGTGATGTCAATTTTTGTGGCCACGATGCAAAAGTTTGCGGCCATGATATCAAAGTTCGCGGCCAGATGTGATGTCAAAGTTTGCGGCCATGTTACATCATATATATAGCGGCTAAAAATATTTAGTCGCTAAAGATCATGTTTTCTGCAACTAGATGTTTTAGTCGGTAAATTTACTCGCCAATGGTGTATTTTCTAGTAGTAGTGATCTATTCAATTTTCGTCACCCTCAAACATGAATTTTGGCTCCGTCCCTGTGTGAGTCTAGAGTGTTTCTGGTGCATGTGGACCTTACATGATGCACATTAACACGTGGGTCCTATACACACTAGACGTACAGCTCTAGAGAAATCAGTGTCTCGAGCATTTTCTTTCTTCTAATAAAACAAGGCTGAAAATCACACCTGAATGACGCCCGAGAGAGAATGATACAGTATTCATGAAGATAAGGGAGTCACCAGGGTACCTAGCTGGCTAGCTTATGATTTGAAACAAATCCGTACTGTTGGTTTTGGAAGGTTCTGATTTGGAGAGAGAAAGAAGAAAGAGAAAGTGTTCAGTAGATAGGAGAGAAAAGATTTTAATCTGGACCGTCCAACAGGTGATACCCACCCGGCCGGCACTGAAAAATTTCTGGATTGTAAGTGTGTCAATCTTAAGAATAGAAGCTTTTACAAGATGTTTTTTTTCTTAATTAGAAAAGGTGGGACTATCAGATTAATCTGGTACTAACTAGGAGTATTGTTTACCTTAATTATAGGGTAATTATGCTTTACAACAACCAACAAATCGCATGAAGTTTTGTAGTTACATCTCTATCATTTGGAGTATTTCGCAAAAGTCCAGCTGGCAATTACCAAACTGTTTGTAAAATTTGTGAATAATTATGTGTAACTAACTTTTCTTTCGTGGAAGAATAGCTTGTTTTAGTTGGGGTGAGAAAATTATTACTCCACTAGTATGTTTAAGTGTCAAAGAATAAATTAAAATAAGAGAAACCCTAGCTACGTACCAACGCAACAATTTGCACAACATGACTCGATGACACTCACGGGACACTACCACATTAGCATGTTGTGTAAACTGTTGTGCATATAGTTGTGTTTGCTATATCTCATCGTAAAATAATCACAAAATACGTAATCATTATGCATAAAATTTGTCCACCTGAGGTTCCCAAAATCACCCACTCTCTTGGCACGATTTTATTAAGTTTTATCTCTGCTTATTACTCTCTCTATCTATCGCTCTCCACTTATTACCCAAAAACTCTCCCTCAAAATCTTTAAAAAAGCAAAATGCATGTTACCAATTGCTTCCTCCATCTATTTGCTTTTCTCTTTAGAAGAGTATGTATTTTCTTGGACAAAAGTATATATATTTTAATGATTTAAAAAAAAAAATCGGGTTTACCCCCAATTAACATATCTAACTAAGCTCTTTATCCAAGAAAATGCATTTATTTTTTTAATAGAGGTAATTGAAAAGAAGAATGTAGAATTTATTAACCTTGGTGTTCTTGCAGAATTCAAGATCACTCCAGCAACTCTCGTCGACAACGGTATCCAGGCTCCGGTTAGGGTCCATGGTCACGGCACCGATCGACGACGTGAACACCACGCGCCTGACTTTCGCCTCCGCCGCCGCGGCTATCACGTTCTTTGTTCCGTTCACCGCCGGCTCCACCATTTCTTCCTTCAAAATTCAATGCATAGGAAGAACCCCAATCAATCCCATCTCACAACAACAATTAATACAAATCTATGGCTGGTATAAAAAATAAAAAAGGAAAAAGCCACTGCTCGATCGTCGAGGCGGTGAGGTGGACAATCCCTTACTTCAGCTTCAGAGGAGCATATCTTTGCATGAATCAATACTAACTCCCCAGTCAGCTGACCCTCGATTTCGGAGGTTATAGCAGATAGAAGAACTTTGTAACGACGGCGCCGGGGAAGGGTTTCGCCTCGAATCGAAACGATTTCTCAACACGTCCAAATATTTACCGAGGAGATCGAAACGAACTTGCATGACTTCACGAGGTCGCTAGAATCTCTATATGAGACTTGAGGAAAGAAATTAAAGCAAATAGGGAAAGAAAAAAAAAAAGCCTACCGGGTCGTCAGTGACAGGGGATGCAGTGTGGAAAACACCATCGCACCCATTAATGGCGTCCCTTAAACTCTGGAGATGAAGAAGATCAGCTCTGCACAGAGTTAATCTTTCCTTTGCTCCTTCCATCTCTCTCAAATGTCTATTCTTCGGATCATCTGTAACCCATAATATAATATATTTACACTTCCCATAAGCCAAAACTTAATTACTCATCCGTTCCCTTTTGTTGGTCCTTTTTAATTTGAGGGTAAAAAAACGTGCATTCTTTCGAATAAAAATACATTTTTTTCTGACAAGTTTTTATCTTTTTGCACCAATCGAAGGAGTTATATAGATCTTTTATTCAATACGAAAATTTTGAGGAAAAACAAGTACTAACAAATATGCATTGTATGAAAAAGACTAAAGGCAAATGTTACCCACAGTCATTACGGGTGAATAATTTGTAAAAGTAGTATTCTGATATCCAAAAAACGTGCATCGATATCCGTGAGATATGTAGAAAATCCAAACTTGTTTGACATGGATATTGTAATGAGCTGCGAAAACATGTACAAGTAGGAGTACATTATATGATAGTACTATATCATAGAAGAAAGTTCTTGCCTGGATTTCTGACCGTTCCTCGAACATTGTAGCCTTTTTCCAGGAGCAATTTGACAATCCATGAAGCTATGAAGCCCCCGGCGCCGGTGACACAGACTGTTTGGCCGGAAACCGACGGCATGCTGACTTTTCCGGCAACGGTGGTGGTTTGTTTTTAATGACGCGCGTACGTGTGATAGTAAGGGAAAAGCTAATTAATTAGGGTCGTTTGGGATGAGAAAAGACAACTGTAGAGTCTCAGCTGAAATGAAGTATGAATTCCACCACTCTTACGTACGACGTTTCTATTTGTAAGGCAAGAAATGTTCACCAACTCACCTACTACGGTTCATAACATTTTAGAGAGAGAGAGAGAGAGAGGTCTACCCTCAAAACAAGGAAAGTTACAAGAGCATGTCTATACGTAAATCCATATCTCATGTGTCGGAACACAATTATTGATTTGATTTTCTCCATATATATATCCCCTATCAATAAAGTAGTACTAACAAAGCAAGATCTATTATGGCCAAATATGTAACAAAAAAAAAAAAATTGCCAATTTTTTAGGACTACCCATTAATCTGTAGGCGATTTTGGAAATTTCTTTGGTGTCTTGGAGTCCAAGCCTCACACATTATTGATGAAAAAAGATTTACAAAGAAAGAGCTAGTCATAATCCAAAGATGACGTGATGGTGGAATCATGGTTATTGATGAGTCCGATTTTGTTCACTCACCTTCAAAGTGGGTGAACATTACCCACCTCTTTAATTATCGGCTGATACATTTACTAGCAGAGCTCTTTATGTTAACTATGGTTATGATTCTAAAATAGTATTTGAAAATTCATTTTCCGACTAATTGTGAATATTAAACTATTTGAAAATTCATTTTTGAACTTTTTGGGCAAACGCTATTTAAGTTTTTGCTGCAGATCGATTCATGATGTTTCTTTTTCTTTTTCTTTTTCTTTTTTCCTGTAGTAAACAATTACTCCTATATATATCTTATTCTATTAGAATCCAAAATCTACAATCTGAAACAGATTTTAAAGCAATATTTAAAAATGAAAATGATTGTAGTACCAACGGAGTGTAGGGAAAACGTACCGACCGGCCGCCGGCGGGCCGTCTCCGGCCACCGGACGGTCGATCAACGGCATCTGATGTGTGTAGGGTACTTGATCTAAACACTCTATTTTTCGTGTATATATATATATATATATATGTATTTCCCTCCCCCAATCGGTACATATAGCATTACCATTTTAAAATTTGCTTATACAATTATGGCAAATAATTATCCATTCCCTACGAATGACACATTTTTTGAAAGCGAAACAGAAGAGTACTCTACAACCGAAGTTTCTCTTTTATGTTTGTTTGTTGCTATTTGTGTATATTCCAACTTCCCAAGTTGATTTTGTTTCCCTATGCAAATATAAACTCATTTCTCTAATCCATTTTCTTTTTTCTTGTCAACTAAGCTAACAATATGTAACTGAGTACCAATTCATCTTTTGACTTTTCCTTGTTCCCTATTGGCGTCTATATTAGATGGTTTAATTTGCCCAAACAAACACTCTAGCTAGCTAGCTAGCTACTCCCATATTTTAGTCTATCAAAAATCTGATTTTTGCTCATGGTTGAAGACATCAATGTTGATCCATCTCCATTGCTAAATCGGTACGGTTGCCTGCCCGCCTTAAAATTCTAGGAGCAAATTATGAGATTCTAATTATCGAAAATTTCTATCGATTAACAATATTTAGAAGTATGACTTCGGAGATGTTGGTTTGGGTCGTAATTTTTGGGACTGAATATATTTTGAATTCTACTTAATGTGAATTTTGATTTTCAACCTTTACAACAATGATTGTTAGCTTTTGGTGTGGCTTACTCATAATTTTACAGTTGCAAAAGAACCAAATTTGACGGCTAGTATAAAAGTCAAGATCTCCGATATAAAACAAAATGTAAAATCATAAACTGTAATTTACTTTTGACTCTAAAATAATGAAGAAATGGTCGAAGATCGATCTAGGTGGTCTTTTCCATCAAGAAAAGAAAAAAAAAGTGTAGGTGGTCTTGTATGCTGCCAAGCACCTCCAGTAAAGCAGGTGCAGAGCGACTGATCCGATCACTCATCTCAATAATCAATGGTTTGGATCTTAACCGAGCAATGAACGATTTAGATTTGTATGCGCTCCCGCTCAATTTTAATTCGAGCTGTTTGTGCCGAGATGAACGGCCGAATCCACCGCTCTGCAGGATGCTGCTCGGCAGCCTTTGGTGAGTCGAAATGCTGTACGTATGCAATTGTTGACCGGTTAAAAAGGTCATCTGGGTTTGGGTTTCTGGTGTGTGTTTCATTGGTTGGTTTACAACGGTCCACCACAGGCGTTTTCTATGGACTGTTCAGAATAAGAATACTCTAA
>JAOTQK010000023.1:22502940-22515874 GCA_025642025.1 Rhododendron ferrugineum
TTTTTTAGCAAATTTATAGTTAAAACTAAATCTCACCAAATACAGCCATGGCAACGAGATCACATCCATTACAGAAATCCACCAAACTGGATTAACTACGAAACATATTCCTGCGCTTCAAAATGGACTCCGATGGAAATCCATTACAGAAACCCACCATATAGGATGCCTATTTAATTTCTTCTACATATAACCACTTCTAAGAAAAAATCTCACAAATATATAATATCCGAAAACTCGCTAAAGACTTAATTGAGCTCCTCCCAGTGGGCGGTGAGATTTGACTTAGACACGTGAGTTATTTAAAAAATTGGCTGATAGTTAAAGACAAGTTTCTAAGGTGATGAATCTCACATTCTTCCTCTAGCTATCCCAATTTACTCTAGTTGATCAATTATCCAACGAGACCTTCTGAATAATGTCATGGGTATTATTGGCTAAACATGGCCACCATAGAAGTGAATTCCACCTTATAGACTAATGGGCTTCTATTCCAGTTGGTAACTCTAGTCTTCCGCATTTTAATAGGTACCATTGCACGTTCTCTCTGATACTTTTTACCATGGGACATTCCCCGTATATTTGCCCATGTATTATTCCCAAAAAAAAGAAAAAGAAAGAAGAAGACTTAGAGACCTACGGGTACTTAAGTTTTATATCAATTTTTTTAAATTTTATTATTGTCTTGATGATAGTAATCTATGATATTGAAAGTATGATAAAAACGTTTTAGTAAAGGTAATGATTTTCACATTCTCTTATTTGATAATTATACTCATTTTTTTGACTGAAGGTAAAAAAAAAGTACGTACAAAAGCTTCCACACTCCCTATTTGATAATTGCGCTCCTTTTTTTTTTTGTCTTTGAATGAAAAAAGTACATACAAAAGTTTCACAAAAGACAAAAAATGGAGTGTTAATATTAAAAAAAAAGAGTGTGAAAATCATTTTTCTTAGTAAAAACAAGAATAAGTCATAATAAATAAATCCTTGATTTTTTCGGTTTGCTTTCTAAATTTTTTTCATGTTCATTTCTCTAATCAAAAGAATAACTGAAAAAATTAATCACAAAATTGACAAAATTATGATAAAAACGTCTTAGTAAAGGGTAATGTTTTTCAATTTCTTATTTGATAATTGCACCCATTTTTGTTGTCTTTTAGAGACAAAAGTACACAAAAGCTTTCACACTTTCCTTTTTGATAATTGCACTCTTTTTTTTGTCCTTAACTGAAAAAAATACATACAAAAACTTCACAAAAAGACAAAAAAATGGAGTGCCATTATCAAAAAATGAGTGTCAAAATTCTTTTCCTTAGTAAAAAAAAAAATATATATATATAAGTCATAATAAATAAATCCTTGAATTTTTTTTTTTTTTTGGTTTGCTTTCTAAACTTTTTTCATGTTCATTTCTCTAATCGAAAGAATAACTGAAAAAATTAATCACAGAATTGACTAGTGTTTTTTTGAACGGCGAGTTGACTAGTTTAAAATACTACTCCGAGTACACTTGGTGTACGGCCGCGCAAATGCATCCACGTCAGATCACTTATAACCAATAGCGTTCTCCCACATCATCATTATAACTACGTGGAACAATTCCGTTCGTTCCAAACTCCACCCCTTACGTGTCTGATGTCTCCCTCCCTTCTCTCTATGTTTCGATGGGCAGCTTACGCGTATCTTAATTACTAATTTCTTTTTTGATCCGGCCGAAGGTAAGTCATATCTGCCGGAACTAGGAAATTTAACAATATTTACCTTCTTGCGGCTTGACCCTAATGGCCGAACCCCAATCCATTAGGATACACCGATGAATTTATCTGCGAAGCAAACCCACCAACCAAACGACGTAACCGTGGGGCTTCCCTCTTATCACTTTCTTCTTCTACGCGCTCAAAGTCTCAAACTTGGACGAAAACCAGACCCTCAGTCTTCCCCCAAGTCCCAAATCAAACGCCTCTCTCTCTACAATTCCATCCCCGAGCCCGGCCCATCAGCCGTCGACGTTTTCCAGCCGTGGCTCCATCTGGCCTCTCTCGGAGAAAGCACTCTTCTTCTTCGCCTAATAATCAGACTGTAATTTCTGCCCCGACCCGAATAGTATACAGAGAAGCCCTAAACCACCCATCTTCAGAATCGGACCTCAACCTTCCGTTTTGGCAACAGACCTGGTTCATTGTCCTTCTCTTCCTCATGGCCTTCTCTTTCTTCGCTCTCGCCGTTTTTCTCTTCCTTACCCTTGACCCCGATTACTCCACCTCTCCTGTTTCCGCTGCTTCCGAGGGCGTTCAGGTAATTGCACAATTTATACTGTATTAATTTCGTTGTTTTCTTGATGGGTTTTCGTATTTTTCTCGTATTACTTGTGGGTTTGTTGTTAGATTCATTTAAGCTTAGTGATTCATAACGAATTTTGCAATAGCAATTCTTTCCTCTGATTTAAATGTGATGAAAAGGAGGTCAGGGGGTGTCCGTGTAGTTATTAATTTTCTCACTTACGTGATTCAGATGCGTTTTGGTTACAGACACCATATAGAATCGGAGATAATTGGACCTTCACGGCTCGTTGTTTAACTTGTTTTGGGTGGATAGCATGAGAGGACATAATAAAAGGGTAGATATGTATATAGGAGAATATATTGTAAATATGTGAAAAAGGGAGAGGTGGCATTTTTGTAATTTAGAGACCGAATATAAGGGCGGAACATAGATAGGGGAGGGAGGTGGTGCTATATCCGGCCCTGTCAGTTATACAATCCGCTGATATTATGTCCACCATCTATATCCGAGTGGCACCGGCTATAAATGGTTTGGATATACTATCTGGGGTGATAGTATATCCACCCTCTTCTCTCCCTAGCAAACAGCCCCTCATTGTTTTCTTCATGAGTTTTCATATTTTCTTGAGGTTACTTGTGTGTTCATTGTTAGGTTCGTTGAAGCGTAGTGACTCATGAGGGCATTTTTCAATCATTCACCAATTCTTTCATGAGTTCATCATATTTAAGCAGGCATTGGTACTTTGTAAGATATGGGATGATGGTACTTTTGTTGTTTTCTTGATGGGTTTCATGTTTTGCTTGTATTACTTGTTGGTTTTAATTGTTAGGTTCGTTTAAGCTTAGGGATTTGTGGGGCACTGGGGGCATTTTACGATCATTCCCCAGTTCTTTCATCATATTTAAGTAGTTTATTGGCATTGTGTAAACTAGGGGATATTGGTACTTCCATTGTTTCCTTTGATGTCTTTTCAGTTTTTTGGTCAAATTTCTTGTGTATTTCATTGTTTGGTTCGTTTAAACTCAGTGATTCGTGAAAGGAATTTCCAATCATTCGGTCATTCTTTTTGTCAAATTGAAATGTGATGAAAAAGGGTTAAGAGATGAGCTTGCATCTTTCATCAAAATGATATCAGATTAATAGGTAGTTGGATTATTCCGAAGCGCGCTCGCGCACACACACATAAAAAAAAAAAAGTTAGTTGGAGAAGTAGCCAATCATGAAAGAAAAAAGTAGTTGGCAAAGAAGCTTTTGGGGATATGTTTGGGATTTTTTTGAAGATGATTTGATCAAATGTTTGGGATGTGTGCATTCCATTTTTAGAAAAATGGTTGAAATGAGTTTCTGGGATAAGTTGAGAGTTGTTTTCAAAGATTTGAAGACTCATTGGATTAGTTCGCATCAAACCAAATTACATTGATGATTGATACTCAAATTTGATGAAATTGAAGATGGTTGGATAGGCAATTGTTTTCCATATGGGGTTGTCGATTTGCTTTCTCAGTTCAGTACATTCTTTTCAGTTATGGGTCTGTCTGACTATGATTAGTTAATCATAAATTTCCGTTTATGTACTATATTTGTCAGTCATCATTCTTTGTCTCGTGTTACTTGATGCTGGCAGATTACTTATGGTTCTGTCATCAAGATAATGCATGAAAGGTCAAAATTCCGCTTGCATTCGCACGATGTGCCTTACGGTTCTGGTAGTGGGCAGCAGTCTGTTACTGGGTTCCCAAATGTTGATGACTCCAATAGCTACTGGGTATGCCAATGATATAGTAGTTTATTCTCCTACTACAATTACATTTTCTGTAATTTAAATTAGAGTTCAGCTTTGAAGTTTCCAGATTTACAGCGTGGTTTCTTTCTGGTTAGATTGTTAGGCCTGTGCCAGACTCTGGTAAGCAAGGGGACGCGATCAAAAGTGGAGCAATTTTTAGATTGCAACATATGAGGACAAAGAAATGGCTTCATAGCCACCTGCATGCATCCCCTATTTCGGGCAATCTCGAGGTTGGCAAATCGCCTTTTTAACTCTTTCCCTCTTGATTTTTAAGTCCTCTAATTGCTAGTGTTATTTCTCTAAAGGGGTAACAACATTTTATTTTGACTTTTGTGTCTTCTTTAGCATAATGCGTCCTCTTGCCAAAGTTGAACAATGCTATCGTTTCTAGTTACACCTTCCCCCTCACTCCTCTAGTTATTTCGTTGACAATATGGCTGCAGATTAATTTGAGAGGAGCTGTGAGTGACCAGAAATTGATAAAATTACTCCATTGGTGAGGTTGTAAGGCAGAACTTATATGTTAGTCCTTTGCCTTGTGCAAACATGGATCTTTTCTGCCATTTTGTTGGTTGAGCATTTTTTTTATCTTATTATACCCGTACTTGTTTGATTGTCATTATTAATTGGCTTCATGTGGCCTCTTACTGCATTATTGCGAAATTTGAATCTCTTTCAGAATGCACAAACTTCTGATACTTTTACCCCCGTCTACTACGATGCAATCTTCATCTTGTCAATGATCCATTGCTAGCTAGTGGTGTACTTCCGAACTCTGAAGCATAGCGGTTCATTTATTTGTGTTTTCATTTTTCAGTTCATATGATTTCAGTACATCCGCTATCTGACACAAATTAGACAATAACCAATACCCAATAGGACACACGCGGGCAACATGTGATTCAATCGTTCTACCGCGCCACATTGTTAGTCATCTCATTCTTGTGATTGAGGGAGATCCCCCCCTTTTCCACCAAACAGAATGGTGACCTTCCAAAGGAAGAAAGTGAAAGGGTGGGCAGTATTTGGTTACCTCACTTCACATTTTACCTTGTTTTGAAAAACTATAGCTTCGCTTTTCATTAGCAACACAACACAGGTGGAAGACTTTGTGGTAGATATGTAAATGCAACAGTTAAACGAGCTTACACATTCGCACATACTGACATTGTCTGCATCAGTTGGAAGGCACTCTTACTCATGCATATGTTTTGAAATTTTTGGAGACCCAAGAAACTGCTGTGTCATAATTCTTGTCTCATTTTGATGAGTAGATTAAAATGCGAGTGTATGCCAAACTTTGTAGAAAATATTTATCATGGGACTTGATTTGAGATGCAATATAATGTTTTGTAGGTGAGTTGCTTCGGTGGAGATGGGGAATCTGACACCGGGGACTATTGGAGGTGAGACTTGTGACATGTTTGGAACATATACTTACATAACTTGGTTTCCTCCATGGCAAATGGCGAAACTCACTTTCTTTCCTTCCCTCAGACTCGAAATAGAAGGAAGTGGGAAAACTTGGAGGCAAGATCAAAGGATCAGGCTCCTTCATGTGGATACTGGTGGTTATCTACATAGTCACGACAAGAAATACGCACGAATAGCTGGTGGTCAACAAGAGGTAAAATGTGAAAGTTGTGATATTTTTGCAGAAATGCATCATTGGGATAACGAATCTAGAACGCCTTTGTTGTTCAAATATGAGATGGATTTTCCTTTAATATGGACTGGGCGCAAAGTTTTTTTGCTGATATTTTCTATTTATGACCCCAAGAATATTAGATAATTGCCTCCAAAGACCTGAAAACTTCAATCCTTTTCTATTGCAAATCATAATGGCAATAGGTGCTTGACCTCAGTGCCAACAAATATTTCCACCCCTGATTGACATACACGTGTGCAAACATCTGGATCTGGCAGATAACTATTCTATTATATTGTTGTTGGCTTTTCCAAATCCTAAACTAGGGTTGTGATGATCAACTTTCTCCGAGCACACCCATATTCAACTGGTGGTTTCATTTTGGTTACAATTTTCTTGTACAAATATTTCAGGTTTGTGGTGTGCGAGAAAAGCGCCCTGATAATGTGTGGTTGGCAGCCGAGGGTGTCTACCTCCCAATTGCAGAGAGCAAGTAATAGTCACATATAGTTTCGTGAAACCTTGAGCACTCTACATGTAGGTTTTTCAGTTATGAGGGATTTTACCAGTGCGTCTTAGATGTATTGTATCCTCTTTTTATGTGAGAACAATCGAAGTATTCTCGAGCATCACGGATTTCTGTAGTTCATATTTAGTGACCTGAGAACCATCTTTCCTCAAGCAAGTGGTTTATTACTGTTCTTGCTACAGTGGTTTATAATGGTTTTAGATCAATGTATCGTACATTTATCTGATGTCATAATCAAGTCCCAGTTCTTGTTCTAAATTTCCTACTGTATCCTTTCTTTCTTTTTTTGATAAATTACTGTATCCTATTTTATACCTATAATGGTCTCTCCTATACACATTGGTTGCCAGTCATGAGAGATTTGGGCGTAAATTCAACTAAGCTTCGATTCGGAATTTGTAAATATTCCTAATGTAGCCCATCTTTCTTCTGAAATTCCCAAGGGTTAAATTCCGGCTCCGCCTCTGAAGACTAGATGTTACCTGTTTGAAGAGGAAGTGTAGAGCAGAAGTCCAAAAATCTTACTGCGAAAAACTCGCAACTTGTTCGCTTATTTACTACTAGCATCAAATAACACAACACACAATAAAAACTCGCAACTTGTTCGCGAGATTTTTTTTTTTTTTTGGTCAATTGGAAATATATAGTGTGAGACATTAATGTGCATTGTGCTAGTGAGCACACCGATTGAAGCAATGAGAAATTCGCTTCTTTAGTCGCAAATTTTTTACCGGAGTCACCGCTCGAAGCCTGAGCGACTACATTGTCCATGACCTTGTCAAGTGTGATTCTGAGATAGCATAGTCAAGTTAGCCAAAAATTACTAAAACTTTATATCCCAATGACAATTGGAAACTCAAAATCAGATCGTCTACAGTAACATGGTATATCACATGGTAAAGTTGTAGTACTTCAACATGGAAGCTTCTTCCTGGCGAACACAAACTTTGTGCTTTTGGAGAACCTCTCTCTCTCTCTCTTTTATATATATATCTAATCACCATTTTGTTTGCACATTTTTGAATCAAAAAGGAGAAACTTCTCTTGTTTGAAACTAGGCCTAAATATAGATAGATATATACCTCTCCCAACACATCACTAAAACCGGTCTCAGAAACGGACTGCGCAGTTATGGTAGTCCTAGCACACGACTCGTCCAGAGTGGCGAAGATGGAGACGTTGGAGTGGCGTAGCATGCACTCGTCGTACCAGATTGTGACCCGGTTCGCTCTGAGGCAGAGTTTGGGTACATCTTGAGTAGCGAAAACGATACATTCCAGACAATCCACAGGGGAGAGGTCCCTGCGGCATAGCAAGAGTCCGTAAGCGGTTGCATCATCGCTGGCAGCAGTGAAGTTGTAAAAGCCGCTCGTGAGCGCGGCAGCATTCATTGAGAGTCTAGAGAAGACAACGGAGCTGAGATCGGCGGAGAAGGTGGTGGTGGTAGAGTTGTTTTTCGGGTGGTCATCGGATTCTTGGTTTGTGCTTAGTAGAGCTTAGATATCCGCGTCTTCGTTGTAGCAACAAAGATCGATCAAATCCCCCTCCCCTCTCCCCCACCTTGATGTACCCTTATCAAATTTCTTAATAAATTTTTGCCGTTTCAAAGAAAAGCAAAGATAGATCAAAGAGGGGTCAGCTTCGGTTAATGTTGTGGGGAGGCCAAGCAAAGAAAATGTGGTTTTCTTTGAAGTCTCAACCTTTTGACTTTAACAAAGACTTTGAAATTTGAGGGGGAAGAAAGGAGTATCCAAGACGTCTGAAATGTCTGATATTGTTTGTTTTAAGTGAAATCCAACTTTTTAAAAGAACATAACATTAACACGTCTCGCTAAAAAAAAACTGATTTGATTTTCAACATTATTATCTCTTATTCTCTGCTTTTAAAATTGTTTTGAGTCCAGGGTTAGTTTATAAAAATCTATATGAAGGAGTAACGTTTTTTTTTTGTCGTGCTTAACTAAAAGATCGCGGTCCAACAAAATGCATGAATGAGATATAAATGATTGATTTTTTTTCTCTCTCTAAGCAAAACGCATGTGCATAAAAAAAAAAATTGCATGAACACCATGAACTACGGACATTAAAAACTTACATTGCTTACATACCCATGACGTTCCTTATCGCTTTGCCTGGTGTAGGCTCAGACAACTGAGACAAGCTCTCAAGAACTAAGTCTCTCGGGCTACATCATCGAATGGTAAATAGTCGCACGGTACAATAATTTGCATCCGGACGTCAAAGAAAACATTTGATACCACCTACTCCTCCCAGTCTCTCGGTCTTGTAAAGTCCGAAAAGCAAAGTCATAGTGATCAATGGTTTGGCTGAACGGTGAATTAACGAAGGAATTTTCAAGGGTGAATGGTTTGGTTTACGGGTAGGCACCAAGCGGCCAACCAATTCCTTTCCCTAGGCATATTTGAGGAGCCTTCGATTACCTCATTTTTTAAGAAACATTAATTACCACTGAGATGTGCTACGATAATCGTTAATTTAACTGACAATGCAACTTTAACATAATTCGTCTTCTAATCCTTTCCTCTATGCCTTTTGAATTATCGTTCGTAGTCAATCAGACCTGTATACATTGCCTTTTCACAATAGTTCAAACCCCGTCTGATCCACAAGAAATTAAGATATCCTTCAGCTAAATGAGAAGGGATGGTCAATCAGACCTGTATACATTGCCTTTTCGCAATAGTATCCACAAGAAATTAAGATATCCTTCAGCTAAATGAGAAGGGATGGTCAATCAGACCTGTATACATTGCCTTTTCGCAATAGTTCAAAAATGCAGGCCGCTAGCTCTGAATTAGTACGAGATGCAGTTTTTTCCAATCTTCAATTAACATACCACTGATACATAACAGACTATCAATCAGAATTCGGATTCCGAAACATCAAACATATTTGATCCGATATGGAGGATAAAAGCCAGTACCATAAAAGCAAACAATTGCAAACATGTGAGAACCAAAATCTTTTCAACTGCTACAAATAGGGTACTCAGAACATCAAAAATTTCCTAAAACCAGTCTCCCAAACCAACAAGAGGGGCAAGGTTTCTAGTGAAACTCCAATGCATGCCTAATCGAAGAGGTATCCATTGATAGTCACTCACTGAGTCTTGAGATACTGCTGAACAATATGAAGGCCTTCGGTTTCCTCCCCATAATCCTGCAGAAGAAACAGGAAGTTAGCTTCACATGGAAAGGTAGAAGAGCAGAAAAGTTCAACAATTCCTTCAGGTTCTTACCTTCACAACCAACATAGAGCAACCCACAACCTTCCTTGCCTTACCCTCGGAATCGATCTTGCACAACTGCATGCCAACGGTACAATAAAGCCTTAAAACTGAGTCATCAAAGATCTACTACAGTGGCGAATTAATGGAATCTGATGCAAGGTACCTACAAGTTGCTCCTACACAATATCTACTCCAAAAATGCAGCCAAGATGCATCAGACAGGTAAGTAATTTTTGGAAGGGCAACAGATGCAACATTTAACTCACCGGGAAGATCACAAGCCAAATGCTGGATATGATGTGCAATTTTATTTCCAGACACAACTTGGTTTACTTACTAGAAAGCAGCAACTAAAATGATCTATTCAATAGGTTTGGTTTGAACACATACTTATCAGCCAACAGATTTCAACACGACAACCAGTAGATAGCAGCAATAACTGAATGAGTAGAAAGCACACTAAAAGTTTGCTTCAAAAGGGTCACCCGCAACCCATGAAACAAACCCCAATTTTGTAATCCTTCTCAATCAAGGACATGGAGGTAACAGACCTTTTCATTTTGATATTAATAACTGACTGAGCACTTCAAGGTCGCAAGGGAAACAATCAACAGAATAACATGAGAGATGCACGGTGAATCGTCAAAATGAAGTAAATAATTAGTACAACAAATTAAACTTACGCCGGCCCATTCGCCAAGAGTCTTAGCACTTGGAACAGTTATCAAGTTCACATTGTGGTCAGCACAAAGTGCTTTCACAAGTTTAACATAATCTGGCTGGTTGCAGTCCTCTGCCAATACACAAAGTTGGGCAGTATGCTTTTCAATCACTTTTGCACCCTCATGAAGACCACGAATAAGCCCACTATGAGCCAACGATTTCCTCAAGACTAGCTGCAAAGCTGTCATGATGTCCATAGGCTCACCGAGAGCTGGAGCAGGGGCCTCAGCGGCGACAACAACCTCTTCACTGAAAAATAAATGTACTCAAAGAGTAAATGCATTACCCAAGCAAAGGGGAACATACATTCCTACATAAAATCAGCTTATGACAAGTGCAAACTAAACAAAAAAAAATTCCTTAACCCTCTAGTAATCCAAAATTTGGATCTAAAAGCTACTGTTCTCATGAAATACATGAGTACACAAATTGCCACCAAGATTACAGAACTTTTACTCCAAACATTTTCCAAAGTACAGATGCACTTTGTTTAATTGCAGAAGAACAATCTTAAGAAGTGAAGTGGCATACCCTGACATTTTTCTTCTTCTTCAAGATCCTTTTTTCAACCTGCTTCAAAAGAAAACAACATAGGAAATCGAGTGTAAAAATAAGAACTTGAGCACACCGATCTCAAACGTCAAAAGCAAATAAAACCCAAACAAATAACACTCCAGGAAGACAACAAGAAATGACCTTCAAACAAATACACCTCTCTATTGTCCAAACATTCAAAGATTAGACTACTCTGAAACACTGCTTCATTCACTTTGGAACAAGAAATGGGACCAAAGGCTTTTCATAAAGATCGGTTTAATTGCATATGACCGTCGTCCTAATTCTATATATTCCTGGAAAAATAACCCAAATTAGAAAACTCCAGCCCAAAAGTACAAAATTATCACCCATTCATTGCATTACCTCCCTATCAGTAAAAATGCAGAGACCAGTGTCTAAAGGCTCTGGATACCTAAGCTACCTCTAATTATAATACAGTCTCACAATGATCAGCTGGCGTAATTCAATCCTATAATCACAGTAAACTCACAAACGGAGCTCATTATTGCCAACATTAATCCAGTTGATAATGCTTCAAGAAAGCTTCTCACAGTCCAGCAACCAACCTGCACTACCAATGTATCTTTCTCCATCTTATTTCACCCCTACATATCTTTATGCAGTTCCATTTAATTTCTCAAGCATTCAAACACCATGCCTCCATAAAATGCCTCCATAAAATGCCTCTATATCTTTCTACCTAAACATCTTTCTACAGGTTCATCCAAACACAAATCACTCACAAGCTCCCAAAAGCTGAAATAACTCATTTTTGGAAATTTACAAACATCGTATATCGAAAAAATTAAATACACTCGTGTTCTTATCCTATAACGGGAGATAAATACGAATGATTTGTCTGCAGATGTAAAAGGTCCAGATCGTCCAGCCATTTCATACCCAAACAAGAGAACGACAGCATACATGAATCCATCTAGATCTGAAACGTCTACGGATAATTAAATCATCGAGTGCAGATTAGTACAGGGAAAGAGAGTAAGCATTCTAGAGAGAGAATACCAGTGGCTGGGGATGAGGCTGCTCTCTCTCTGTGGCTTCGAAGCGACTGAGACGACGAACAAAAGTTGCGCAGACTTTATAATGGGTAAACCTAAAACCCTAGTTCTCTCTCTGCGAATTTACCAAGTTGTCCTCTTCCGTGATTTACAGACGGCCCATGGCGCCAGCCCAACTTGTCGATCATAATGGGCTGATGTCTGTGAATGAGCCCAAAATTGGACTGGAACATTATGAAAGCCCAGACCATTTTCCGATTGGAGCTTTAGTCATATGATCCTTCAAAATTGCTTTCGCTCTGCTTCCAGTTCTCACTCTGTGTTCGCGCTCTTAGTTCTCGCACTCAAGAATTCTAGTTGTTTGAGGGGTTTTTCAAAGATGTTTTCGCACTCGCGCCCACACTTGTATTATGTGACTTAGATTTGGAGTGTCTAAAAAATCTCAAACCTAAAAAACAATTCTCTATAAAGTCAAATTATTTTAATTGATTTGTTTTTCTTATAATTTTCTGGGTTACGTAAATTTGTTATTTTTTGTAAAAAGTTAAAAAATTTCAATTGATATTGATTTTTAGACTCTCTTCTTATTCATCTGGACTTCGCCTTTTGTCCTTATTTATGTAAAATTATAAAATTGACTTTGAATCTTACTTAACTATTTTTTTCGCTCATGAAAGGATAAGTTTGTCATTTTACATGAATAAGGGAAAAAAAAACAGAGAGTGCGTGTGAATAAAAAAAAGAAATGCAAAAATTATTGGTATTAGTTCTAGAGTCGTTATTGTTTATGCTTTTTCACTTGCTCTAATGAATAAAGATGAAACAAAATTTGACCAAGAAAAGAATAAAATTAATTACAGATAATTGTAACTATAAACAAAAACTTATTTAATTCTTAGATATCCCAGCTGCAGTCTAATTGGTCCTCCGTCCCAACTTTCAAAATAAAATTAGAAAAACTAATAAAGATTCAAACAAAAAACACATTGATCCAGCTTTTAATTCTATAAAAATAATAATAATCCCAAAACTGTAGCAAAATAAAAACCGAAAATAGCCTCTGTAACGCCCCGATTTTCGGAAATAAAATCGGAGTATTTAAATAACAATTTCTGAAAAACTTATCGAATTAAAGTTC
>JAOTQK010000023.1:22629049-22639814 GCA_025642025.1 Rhododendron ferrugineum
ATCCATTAATAATGGTTGTTCTACCTTTGTTTTCGTATAATTTTCAGTCATAGGACAGTAAAAAAAAAAAAAACTCTAACCTCTAATCGGTTGACGAATCCTTCAGAAAAACGAAATTGTGAAGTCATGTCCTGAGATTACGCATTTGAAAGGATCCTTCCAAAAATGTTTGGAACTCACTATATCAAAATTAAATTCAGGATATACGAAGTTCCAGAGCGTCTAACATAGAATACAAGAGGAGGGCAATGAAGGATTGAGGTATCTGAGGAACTTGTTAAAATAGTACTAATACAGATAGAAGATCCAGGGTCCTATCGGACTTGCTATTTGAGGAAGTTTTTATTTAAATTAAAGACCACCGGGAGCCATAATTCCTTCAGGCTCAGTTTGGATGACCAGAATCTTCGATAGGATTAGAAATGTGATTACTAAAAATCAAATTCCCAGGAATTTCAAAAAAAATATTCCCAGGAATTTTATGAAGTGGGAATATGAATATAATTTCTATGAATGAAATTTCTAAGAATACAATACCTGAAGTAATTTCATTCATTCCTAATCTTATGCAAGAATCAGTTTTTTGGAAATTTATCAAAGTCGATATTTCCTTTTTTTTATTGATTGAGCCAGGAATCTAAGATTCACATGGGGTAAGAGAGGGATCAAATTCCCACTCAATCTGGTAATGTGATTCCTGGTCGGATGTGTCGTCAGGAATCACAATCCTATTCCTGTCTCCCCCAAACATGAAAATCCTGAGAGTGTGGCATCACATTTCTGTTCATATTCCTTCCTAACGTCGGAATCATGGAAGTATGGTGTCACACTCTCATTCATCCTCAAGATTCCTGCAATCCAAACTGAGCCAAGCTATTCTGGGTTCCCTATTCTACTTAACAGAATTTCTTTTATCTCAAACTCTTCGAGTTTTCAAATTTTAGCAGTCTATTATGTGGTCAGTTTAAACTAATAGTTAATTCTACGAATAGTAATGGATAGCAATTTCTTTGTTAAGGTTGTTTAGTTTTTTTTTTCAGTTTTTTTTTTTAAGCCTTGATCTCACATCCTAGATTTCTGTATTGCTTTTACTATTTGAGTTTAGCTTATCTCATGTGAATGGGCTGTGGAATATGGAAAATAGACTTGGCCAACAGTCCAGAATTTGGGATTGCTGCCTAAGAGAGAGTTATTCGTGAAAGAAAATGGAAAAAAAAAAATTATTATATTTTGCTTTCATCTCATTGAGTCCCTACTTCCTAAACATAAAAGAGCAACGCCACAAACATCGATTTGTTTATCTCACAAGTCTCAATGCATTCCACCATCGCGTGGTGAACAAAGAGGATGTAGGCATTTGTGGGCTATTCCTTACAAACAACTTAGCAATTCTGTGTTTTTTTTTGCTGCAGTGTTTTGATTCTAACATGCTATAACCAAGAACTGAACCAGAATATAGCTAAATTCTGATTAAGTTTCACATGTACCTATGTACTTTTGATGGAAATCCTACAGTTCCAATTCGGGCGGTGTGAACCCCCATGTACCAATGAATACCTACATCGACGTGTTACTAGCATTTTTGTCAACTCGCTATAAAACCCGATGTTTTGGAATCAGAAACTCGTTTGCTTTGGGGGGGAGGTTACAAAAAGTATTGGCTAAAAGTATCAGAAGATCAGATGTTATCATTCTTGAAAAGCATGCTCCTTGGCATAAACATTGATGTTCCTAATTATCCATCTATGAACTGTTATCAAGTAAATTACCGGATTTGACGTACTGTCTAAGTTGTGGATATCCAATAACATTATTCGGGTCGATCAAAGAAAAGTAGATGCAATATACTCATACAGCTGCTCGAGCAATTTCTGCACTTTCTTATTGTAGCATTCAAAAATCCAGTTCGGGTACAAATCACTACAATTCCACTTAACTGTATCTCCAATTCCATCTATCTCCAATGTAAGAAGGAAGAGATACAGATGATTCCACTTGACAAAATACTACAGATGATTCTTTAGTTCTTATGATTAAGCGGTTTTTTTGGGGTAAGTCAAAATTTTAAAATCAGGGTTGTCCCTGAGACCAAGTTTAGAAAGAACAAGGCAATAGGAATCCCAGTCAGTTCTTCTTAGATACTTCAATAACTTCTTCCTCCTTTGGACCATTGCTTGGAGACCCTTCCGAGAGTGTTTGTCCTATAAAAATCAATCAGAATTAGAACCTTGTCATCAAATCAGCACCAGAAAGGAAGCCAGAGATGGATAACGCAGTCAAAAACAGGGAAGAGGCAAGAGTTGTTCCATTGTCTAATGTTAAAGAACTGATAATTTTCTTTGAGGAAATATCAAAATCCATGAAACTCTATGAATGTGGAGATAAAAAGAAAGAAACTCATGCAGCGATTAGAATGTGCTATACTGCGAATGTGAATTATATCGAAAGATTCAGGATATATTATTTCCACAATACAAAATTACACTTAAACAATTACTGCCATACAGAAGAAAACTACAGCAAGGTAATCAGAATGCTAGCATCATCAGAATAACATGCGCACATGAAAATTGATTACATCCTCTGGTGAAAGTGAAACCGTGAAAACAAGTCAACGTCCTGTGAGAAGCGCATTTGCCGATAAACTCATTGATTCTATGATTCAATCTTTAGTCCGGAACTTAAAAGAATTTATCAAAGATCTATGTGGTACAGGTTTAAGTTACTTTTGCTTAAGCTCTTATTAAGACCACAAAATGACTCACTACCTAGTGACGTATCTCATATCACCCCTTCTAGAAAGTATTATATACAGCAGCAATGTACAGCATAGGCAAGGGGCGCAGTGGACAACTTTGTATAAGATCCACTGAGTTAATCCAAAACGAAAAAATGAAAATAGAGAAATTTGATCCACATATCACCTTCTTGTCTAAAGCCGTGGACAGGTGTTTGATCTTAGTCGTCAGTTGTGCCACTGCAACAAAAAGAAAAAGTTAGGGAGTTACTTTTTATAGTTTATACTCGAGAGTTGAACCCGTGACAAACAATCTATGGACACTGAATCACAGCATAACTAAATATCAGCCCATTACAGAAGAAAAAGGAGTGGCAACAAGACAAACGCTACCGACCAAGAAACATTGTTTTCGACACAAAATCAAATTGCAACATGAGGGAAACATCTCTGCATTTCAGGCCTCTCTTTTAATTTAAGTCGTTTAAGAACATCGTGTGAAAGAAATTCTTCACTGTTCGAGGTAAAAGATTATGATTTTTGACCGAAACACACAGGTGCACACACACAGAGATGGAAGCAATCTCCAATTTTATTTACGAAACTATTTTCCATGTGCAACTATGTAATTTGAAAGAGAAGGGACTGAGGCAGAGGTTGTTCACGAGTGTGGGGGGGTTAAAGGCACCATGCACCAAGTTATACAAAATTATTTTCCACATGCAAGTACATAAAATGGAAAGAGAAGGAGTTGAAGGCAGGGATTGTTTACGAGTGTGGGGGGTCATAGGCATGTTAGCAAGGAAGTTCCAATTTACTTAGTAATGACGTCTGGAGGAATTTTTTTTTGAGCTTTAAGCTAGCACTGACTGACCTTCTTTATAAAGCGGAGTTAGAGTCATAATCCTATGAAGCATCAAAAGAAGTCAAAGGCAGAAGAATAAACATAGACTGAATACGCTGAAATAGAAGCATAAGCGTAAGAGGATAAGTAGGACCGTCTTTCCAGATCCACGAGATAAGATATGCCTTGCATGCAGGTGAGATTGAAATCTTAATGCAGTAAACAAACGCAAGTGGGTGGTTCGTCAGCCATTGATAATAAATACGTCATTCTATGTTAATGTTTAGAATTGCCTGATCTCCCGATCGTGATGAACCTTTGGGCATTGGTTAATGGGCATCGGGTAATCCTAATAACAGCATAGCCATGCCATAATAGAATCGCGGAAAGCCTGAAATAGTAAAGCCCTTGATTCACCCACAATTCTTGGGAGAAGCTGGCTTGACGACTCAATAGTGCTATCTCTCGAGACTGGACTCCAAGTCACTGTCTGATTCATTTGTCCGAATGAAGACAGCCGTTGAAGCAGCAATCCCATCTTCTCTTTCTCAGTTTCTCTCAACTCAATAGTATAGATGCATCAGTTGACTCTGTGGATTCTGTTTATTCCGTTTCTTCCGAATACGGATCCTTTTGTCAAATCATGTCTACGCAAGAACAAAGCTTTTTCAAAGCACCCGCAGATTGAACAACTGAATATACAGAACTTTTCAAGATTCAGATGTTAGATCGGATTTCTCTCTGGGAGGAGCACGTGGCCCCCGTGTATACTTTTATTTTGCCTCTAGCTCCTTCCTGTGGTCATCACCTCCGGATTGGACGCAAACAAGCGCACCAGCTATATATAACAACTCCTATGATCATTTAGGGGAACTTGTTCGTGCGGCGGGTTGTTATTTCCTGGTGGTTGTTTCCAATCCCCGGCGCGGAGTATTAGACTTGATCTGCTGCGAGCCTGAGATAGAGAACTAGCAGTGGAAGAAACAAATATATAAATCATTCGGCCCATTGCTTATCCTTCCTTCGCGGCAGATGGCAGAGGCTTCTCCCTCCTCTCCGTGGATGGGTTGGACGAGATTGATTGATTGGAGTATTGAACAACCAGCAGAATAATTCCTCAGTCCGGTCAGTTCAAAGCTCTAAGAGGGAGCCGGACCCCTCAATATCTAACCACCGCTTTACTCTTTGAGTTGGTAGCCAAAGAGATATTCGAAATAAGAAAGGGGAGGGGGATCCACAACGAAGGAAGGGAATGCTGGGCCTAACCCCAGAAGGAAAGACTTTTGATTCGCTAGCTCAGTAAGAACAAACGGAATACAAGGACGCAAGGACGGAAAGGCATAGATGAGTGGCTTTCTTCTTTCCTTTGTGAGTTGGGATAGGGAGCAACTTTTCGTTGGAAAGGGCTTTCCCCTTAGTCCCCCTTTTTTTCCTGTAGGATGGTCGAAGTAGGATAAATGATAACCAATGTGACCAATCATCTCTATGAATCTCTTTTCTAGCCGCTGATAGTCAGTCTTTCTCCTTTCCTTGCCTGCAAGCTCTCTAAGCTCTCTTTACTGGTAGTTCCTAAGGTTTATAGCACGCTAGGCTAGATAAGAATATATTAGATCTTGCTGTTGCTCCATACAGGTAGCTAGTCAAAAGGATAGTTTCACTTCAAGTGATCAAAGGAAGAATTTGATTCATAGAGCTAGATGTGACTCCTGTAGGGGTTCGAACAAGCTAGAAGAAGGTAGAACTCCATTACATTGATCAAGCCTGTAGCTAGGCGAATGCAGTTCCTACTCTAAGACAAGACGAGGAAGATCCTATCAGTTGTAGCTTCTCGTCTGTTTGTCTTCTCTATAGGTTTAGAGGAAGCGAATGGATATCTTCTTTTTTTTGCATATAAAACAATTTACTTCCTAAAGTCAAGAATAGCGAGACGGGGAACTACAGAGATACCTATAAGCCAAATTAATTAGTCCAACTCTACTATCTCAATAGGACTAAAGCATACTTCCTTTAGCTGCTAATAGTAGATCAAGGACTTCTGGTTAGGGTACTAAGAAGAGTAAGAGCAAGACAAAAATATGCCTTCTTTGAATTCTCATACATACAAGTCTGCCTTAAAGGGTTGTTAGTAATAGGAGTCTTTCATATAAGTCCTTAAGGCAAGACACATTGGGTCATTCGGTCACTCACTCCCACTTGAAAGAGCATTTAATGAGGTTATCCCTCGGGGCCCCTCCAGCTCTTATTCTCCTCCGGGGGCTTGTTCTCGGGGGAAACTTAATTGTTTCAGTTTAAAGGATTTTTAGCAGCCTTCTGAATGAAAATGAGTTCCCTTTTGGATCGGAGCAGTGAATAGAGATATTTGATCTTATCCTTCTCCTCTGCTCACTAAGACCTTGTTAACCTTCTCTCAAGTGAGTGAAGTGATGGGTATTGGGCATGAGAGAGTACTCTTTTAGTAGACTCATGCAACTCATTAAGGAAATTAACCCTTGTTCGCACAAGCACAAAAAGAAACATTTCTTATTTTTGCCCGAAAGCATACATAACTTGTTGATTAGCTATAAGCACATAAACTATGATGCACGGATACTGACACCGTGACATAGACACAGGGACGCAGGAATTCTAAAAAAATGGGGACATGGACACGGCGGGGGACACGCCACGTGTATATTTATTTATTTATTTCAATTTTTTCCCAAGTTTAAATGGCAAAATGTGGACAAAACGAAAAATCCATAGTTCCAATAACATTCAAACAAAACAAGACATCCATAAGTTCAATACAACCCTATTGAAAAATTACAGTTTGACCCCCAAAATTTAAAAAAATTACAATTTGACCCCAAATTTTTTAAAAAATTACACTTTGACCCCCTGCTGTGTCCCCATCAGTGTCCCCCCCTGTCCCCCTCAAAAATTTAAATTAAATTATGGGACACGCCAATTAAATTATGGTCCCCACCGTGTCCAACACTGCAATACGTAGACCTCTCAAGGTGTCGGTGCTTCATAGCACATAAAGGAAGAAGGCATAGGCACGGAGCGAATAGTTTCATTTTTTATGCAACTTCAAGGTCAACAGACGCTAATGCACTATCTCCAGGCTATCAAAGATGGAAGAAAGTCTTGAGATTAGAGGATACAAACAGGGAACTCCCTCTTCTCTTGGCTTGACCATATAGGTCCACTTCCAGTATTGTTAGCAGTGATGGAAGCAGAGATAGAATTTAGGAATGCAGTCACGTGCTTTACAACATTAGGGCTTCTAGACTGGGGGCTATTGAAAGGTACGAATTCAGAAGACGAGAGCAGCAAAGATGGCAGTTCCAGCAAAGGAAGAAGCGATCGAGTTGTCCGAATTAAAACCAATCCACTAAAGGCCCTATTAAATTAAGCGGGAGAAAGCTCAATGGAAGGGAGGAGAACTGCTACTACAACTGGGAAAGTTTCTTCGGATAGGAGGGGTAAGAGAAGAGAGGAAGGGGTTGGCCAGAATATCAAGTGGGGCACTTGGTTCCTTGTCACGGTTTCAACCCTTGGGCTAGCAGGAACAGGAAAGAAAGGGAAAAAAATAATAGCCGCTTATATACATACTTATCCTATATAAGATAAGAGAATGCTTCTTCTCGACGGACACCTTAGACCTATTTCCCTACAAAATAAGAATCACTGAACACAGACCCCATTTCGCATTCATTAAGAAAACTACACGCAGAGATATCTGCTTTATTTTTTATTTGAGTCTTTTAAAGGGTATGAATTTCCTGTCTAGCTCTTCGAATTGAGAACAAGAAGACGGGAACCAATAGACTCATATAAGCTTACCATGCACCAATTTATCTAAAATCTTCAACAGATGTAAAACCTTAAGGAAAAAAATCAAGCATAAAGTACCTTGAACACGAGCAGATCCACAGTCTGACTCAGACATTTTGAATTCATCTCTCACTTTTTGAAGCTCCAGTTTCATTTTCTCCGAAGACGACATGTTATCTGGATGGAAATACTGCACAAAACAATATTAAAACTAAGGTCAGAAATGCTCAAACAACTCCATTTAAAACTAAAAAATACAATGCTCAAATGCAGTACATTTCCATCCAAAGTTTTGGCAAAAGATCAGCCTCTTCAAATATAGGAAGCACAACATGGACATATATAAACACAACAGTTTTCATGCAGATCAGATGTCTAATAATGATTCTGTCTCTGTTATCATCCAAGAAATCTGTCAACTGCTATGTGCTCAGAGCACACACTGAACCAAGGATTGGTCCCCAAGTGCGTAGCCCTAGAATTATCAAGTGCAGGATAAATTGACAGCAGAATGGCACTGCTATGGACCGCAGCAAAGAAGTACGACATAACAGTTAAGCTCAAGTGCCTTGTGCAATGCTTCAGCTCAAGACCTGAAAAATAATCCGTTGCTTATTGGAAACCCAAGTATGTTTTAGTACAAGCCAATAGCGGACCTCTGCTATCAGGGTCCGACAAAACTTGATGCTCACTGTCAATCACAAATAGACAATGTTTAAAGCAAAACCAGTGCAATTTATAAGCATGCTAACTATCTAAGCAAAACTTTGGCCATACAAAACGTGCTACCCCTTAGAGAACAGTCACACTGAATATTGTTGAAACGAGTATAATAAAAAAAAAAAAACAGACACACAATCAAAACACACACAAACAGAGTAACAAAGAAAGTCTGAAGAATTTAAACAATGGCTCAAACCATTAAAACATCCTCCTCTTCAGAGGTGGACTTGAAAGTTACTGCAGTATAGGGATGGACAAGATTTGTTGAACATAGAATGATGTATCTCACGCTTTCACAGAAGTATGAGACTGAAAGAGTGAGACATACAATAAGGATGTTATTTGAGGAGAATTTCAATGCACATATTGAAATGAAGTCATTGCTTACAATAAACAAAAGGACATTACAACTTGTCTATAAGACAGAAGAAATACTTGCCTTTTCAACTAACTGGTCCTTTGGTGGTGACAGCATAAAGTTTGGAGTTCCGCCAAGCTGGCCCAAGACATCGAGTCTCTGAACTGCAACAATGAATCTTCTTAATAGATTTTAAAATGTAGATTGTATATAGGCGTACCTTAGAAACTACTTGCACTGTGGTGTGGGAGGCAAAGATGGCATTGCCATTTCTCCCACTTCATCCAACTCATTTGATTTTCATTCAGAAATGAGATGAGTTTTATCCAATGGTCTGGATTTGAGATTGTGCCAACATGGCACTGAACCAGTGCAACAAAATTACTATTTTTTTGACTTTTTGACATTGTAGCAAGCCAAAATAATAGCCTTGGCAACGCCATTTGGGCATCCAACAGGTGAACTTGCTCTTATCATAACAAAAACAACAGCAGGCAACTCAACAGATTCAATTACGATACACTCGATTCAGTCTCGACTCACTTCCTCCCTGTTAATTAAATTCAAAAACTAACCCAAGACAGCAATTTTCACAAGTCGATAATTAGACAAAAACCACCATACCAACAAACTTTTTCACTCACACATTTGCTTCTTGTTCTTCTCTTCGCTCGAGAGCTGCATCGTCACGAGGCTCTGCCTCAAATCCGAGATCCTAACCCCGACTAACTTCTCCTCCTTCTCCTCTACCTCCCTCAACTTCATAAGCCTCTCATTCAACTCCCCCAACGAAAACCAATCCCCTCCTCTCTTACCCTCCGGCGGCCTCAACATCCTCAACTTCTTCCCTAACTCCTCGTAACTGTAACCCCTCACGAACTTCGTCCTCATCGCGGGCGATTCCCGCTCCTTCTCCCTCATCTCCTTCTCCTTCCCAAACACCGACGCCGGCAGCCGCTGATCGGTCCCACCGATCACATTGCTCGGACCGCCCGGCCGCAAATTCAAATCCTGCGCTAGCGTCTTGAGCGACATCGGATCCATGTTGTTATTGATTTGATTGTTGTCGTTGCTGTTGCTCTTGTTAATCTTGAGCTGACGTAAGCTCTCGCGGATGGCGTCGAACGAGGGCCTACCACCACTGCCTTTGTTACTCGCTTGGATGGTCGAATTCTCGCTCCTCCGCTTGTAAAGCTCCTGAAACGAGATCAGCGGCGTCGCGGCGGGAGAGGATTTGTCGTGTGGAGGAGGTGCAGGAGAGGGGCGGTGGAAATGGGAGAGGTTTCTGCGGATTTCTTCGAGAGACTGGCCTTGTCGGTGCTGGGGCTCAGGTGGCGGTGGCGGCGGGTTTTGTTTGAGGCTGGCTTTGACGTCGCTGAAGTATGAAGAGAATGGAGATTGTGGTGGTGGTGGTTGTGGGGTATTTTGGTCATCGGCATTGGTGGAGTCTGCGGGGGTTGATGATGAGAAGAAATGGAGGAAGTTAGGGTTTGCGATTGGTTGGCGTTTAGGTCTGAGTTGGAGGGATATGGCTGTCGCCGCCATGGGCGAGGTCTGGAGTGAGGTTTGTGGAAACCCTAGAGGTTTATTTTCAGAGAGAAGATGACTGGAATTATCGTCGTGGTGGAAAGAGTTTCTGTTCGGGTTGAGTGAATCGGGTGTTTGAAACGGATTCGATCCGGTTTCTTTGAACTTCGCAAGTCGTTCAAAAACTTCGAAACAAGTAAAAATTTTAGTACAAGGATTATGAGCGCGAGTGCAAAGAATTAAGGGGCGTGTTCCGGTTTTTTAAAAGTGAAATTTTTTTTAAAAAAATGTAATTTTAAATTTAAAAATTATGTATTTACGTAAATAATTTTCTACCAATATGGATTTTGTTAAATAGATTTCATTGAAATCTTTTAAACAGTGCAAAAAAAAATTAAAAATTATTTTTCTTTTTCATTATATTTGAATTTAAAATTACCTTCTTTTTAAAAAGGAGGTTTAAAAAGAAAGCGGAACGGGACCTAAGTATGAAAGAGAATGACATTTTGAAGGATTATATGACTAAGATCGTAACGTGAATATCCATTTTTGCTCTTTTGAGTGCGAGGTGGGCCTATCCCAGCCCGATTATTATGGGCTTATCAGTGATGTTGGCCCGTAGGAGTGTGACTCTAAAAAGTGTTTTTGGACGAAAAAAGGTTTCCTTTAAACGAGTCCAAAGATCCTTTGTTTGCCATTTTATCAAATATTTTAGAATTTATAATTCGTGTCGACAAGAGAAATCAAAAAGTATCTA
>JAOTQK010000023.1:22730993-22748107 GCA_025642025.1 Rhododendron ferrugineum
AGAGTAATCTTCACTTGCATATGGCATGAGTTGTTGAGTGGTTAGAAACTTAGATTTCGTTGTACAATGCCTTGGTTCAAGTTTCTATATTTTCTTATCGAGGATAAACATACTTCTAATACCACCACATGTATTGAAAACTTAGCTTCGGTCCCAAATCCCAATATAGGTGAAGTATGGTCCTCTATAAATAGCATTGTAGTGTGATGGGACAAATCCTCCCTAGGGTCCTATGCTGGCGCAGTGGAGTCCTCTACAAGTATTGATCCATCTTGAATTGTGAATGAAAACATAGAAATTGTACTAAGCACGAGCTAATTCTTTGCACGACCACTCAAGAAATCATTTCAAAATTAATGGACGATCGGATTATTTTGTGTGAAGCCCAAAAATTGGAGTGCAATTTTGTCCACCTCGTTAATAGAGGGTGAACATTACCCTCTTTCTTATTGGTTGAAATAGTATAGGTCTCACCCATGCAACACACTTTTAGATAAGCATGACATCACTTTGTGGTGTGATCCACTCTATTTCAATCAATAGAGAAGAGAGTAATGTTCACCCTCTTTTAATGAGGGTAAACAAAATTAAATTCCAAAAATTGGAACACACACGCATCTCCATATCGGTACCCTAGTATTTTGGGGCCACTATTATGAGCAAAAATGCTATGGGAATCGATGGTTTGTGCACAGAATGGTCTTCGGCACTACGGGTCCTATACGGATAATCTAATCCGTCCAATATTATCAAAATAAATTTTCAAGTGGGCCTGCCCCGCAATAAGATCTAAATGAAAACTTGAAAGATTGAACATTTTTCCAACCGAGTTGATTCCACATTTAGCACTTACAAAAATTATTAAATGGTTCGAATTATCCGTAATGAAATCTATAGTGGGCTCCGAAGACCGACCTATGCACCATGTGTGCACAAACCATCGATTCCCTATGTTCTTGTGTGAGGGAGACTAGGACCTGACACTGACAAGGTCCCATTCTGTCGATATGAATTGATTTGAAGAGAAGAGAAAAACTTATTCATATTTGAAGAGAAGAGAAAACCTTATCCATTTTTAGACGGTTGAAATGTTAATAAAACTTTTTTGAGAAAGAATTATTATTAAAATTCGTAACATCTAAAAACACTTTTGAACGTAGGCAACCAATTGCAAACATGCTGGTTACAGTACCTCGTAAATAAGTGAGCGGAAATCCTGACAAACACACCTCGGATCCCCCTCTCTTGGACTTCCTTTCGAGAACAAAAATTCTTTTTTGATCTCCCTCTCCATCTCTTTCGACTTCCCAATCAAATTCTCTCTCTCCTACTCCTATATTGTCTTTATGTGTCACCTCCACTGGATATTCAACAGTAATAACACCTACGCTCTCCCCAACCTGATCGCAACTGCCTCTTCTTAAAACTCAAAAATCACCCAGAAAGAAAAAATGCCAGCGCTGAAAGCAGGGAGCAGGCCGCCGTGGGTGGGCCTAGGAGCCGCCGTGTGGGTCCAAATCGCCACCGGAAACATCTACACCTTCCCCCTCTACTCCGCTTCCCTCAAAACCGTCATGGGTTACAATCAGCATCAGCTAACCATACTCGGCGTCGCCAACGACATAGGCGAAAACATCGGCATTCCGGCCGGCATCGCGTGTAACAAGTTTCCCCCTTGGGTCGTGCTTTCAATTGGCGTTTGTGCTTGTTTCTTGGGCTACGGTGTGCTTTGGCTCGCTGTTAGCCAGACTGTCCAGTCTTTGCCTTTCTGGTTGGTTAGTACTATTCACTTGATTTTGGGACAATTTTGTTCACTCTAACTTTCTTCACCCTCGCGAGGGTATGCTCATTGCTTCTGATTCCATTCATGTTCTTTCTTTCACCATTTTGAAGTTTAACTGCAGGGTTGGCTCTAGGATTTTAAGTTAGCGGTGACAAAATAGTAAGAGTAATAAAAACTTTGAATATAAAATACTACGTAAAATAAAAATATTTATTATGATTGAAAGTTTATCGGACTTAATTTACTTTGCTTTGTTGAGCTATATATGATCTAGTCATTCCGGCTTTGTATGAATAATCCAACGATATAAAACAAAAATCAAATTAATGTAGAAAAATGTAAATACATTTTTGTTCATTTCTTTTAGACGCGGAGGGGGGGGGGGGGGGGGTGGGGTTGCTTGAACCCCTGAAATACGACTACAGCCTGCCCTGAGTTTAAGGAAGACCAACTGGTGGCAAAACTTTTTTCTTCACCTAATGGTCTATGGATTGTTTTTGTGAAGAGCAGAACAACCTGTGTTCAAATAGGAGTCACTTTCTTTTTGTTTTCACCTTAATGACCAAGTCAATTAATTTTCTTATAGTAGCTGTACAACCACATAGGAATGTCAAACAATTGCCTCACACGCCGATCAAAAAAAAAAAAACAATTGCCTCACACAATCTGAATAAAAACAACACCATAGCGTTGTAGGGAACATCATGGTCTCTAAAAATTGAGTTGAATCGAATATCAGTAAGTGTTTGACGTAAAAGTTTACTCGTCAAGAATTTTGATGAAAAAGATGAACTTCTAGATGAAGTACTTACTGATAAACAATGGAGCTGAATTTTTGATTGGTCTCATAACAAATGAATGTTGACAGAATGAACAGTTTTGGTCATGGAAGTGAGAGTCACACAATGAGCATACCCCCGCCAAGGATGCACAAAATTGTTCTCCTTGATTTTGGACTCTGTTAAGATGACGTTTCAATTTTTAGTCATCTAATTTGATTATGTTGAACTATCCTTTGTTGTTAATCAACTGTTGTGATTGAGCTAATTATGCTTCTTTTCGTAGCTTTTGAGATTTGCATTTTACCATTTCTGTAGTAACCTTCTACTTTTTCTCTTCAGTCTGGCTTTCAGTGTAGTCATTTAATTTGATTGGGTTGACTACCCTTAATTGTGGATTAATTGCTGTGATTGAGCTAATTCTGCTCCTTTCCTTCACTCTTGAGTTTTGACAATACCCATCTCATAGTATTCTCTTAATTTATCTGTCTTAAGCTGGTTTTTCACCTTTCAGTGAAGTCATAGTTTGAATTCCTTGTCTTGATAAATTGCCATGATTGAGCTGAATTCTCCCTTTTTCTTTCACTTTGGCTAATACCCACTTGTCAGTATGATTTCACTTGAACTACTTGATGGTGATCTCATCTATTTTCTGTGAACTATGAAGAAAAGTGGGTTGTACTTAATAGTTTGTATAAGTTTTGGGTAGATGACCGTGACAGATTTTGAACTGGGTTGGTTTGGGAATTTGGAGACGTGGGGTTTATAGCTTACCTGTGAATGGAATTGACTGAGCTTACCTCATCTTTAATTGGGGCATTTTACTTGTTCGCTAGAACTCAGATCTCACTGGCGTTCCTACTCGTTAGGCAATGGCTTCCCATGCAAATGTTTGTCTATCGGACTTAATACAAGTACCTGTAACTGTGGAAAGGTTTGTTTGAATCTAGTGCGTCTACAAGACGTCCAAGCAGCCGTACTTAACCACCACCCCAACGCCCCCACCCGGACTAGGAGCTTCTTTAGGATATACTCAATGCAGTTTACGAGGAATCAATAGAAGGACATCAAGTCGAATCCTTGATATCTTGGATTGAGAGATGAAGAGTTCTCAAAGTTCGTAATATCCATGGACCAATTTTGTCAAGGTCTTTGAGCCCTTTATTAAGAGTATTCTAGTTTCACAGAATTCAAGTCGCATAACAGTGCACAATTGCCCCATCCTGATTCAAGCTGGTTTTACATGAAAAAGAATCGGCATATTTTATTCTATCAAAAGTAGGAGGAGAACACAACTCATTATCCTACTTTCCGCTCTCGAATGACTTGCTCAAAGTTAATGCTGCTTCCATCCCAGTATCAACAATTAGATTACTAAGCCAAGTATTATCATTGTGGCAGTTATTTATTGCACTTTGCGTTGCCACCAATGGCAGTTCTTGGTTAGGCACAGCTGTGCTTGTAACCAATATGAAGAATTTCCCTCTCAGTAGGGGTACAGTTGCTGGCATTCTCAAAGGATATATTGGTCTCAGTGCAGCTGTCTATACAGAGGTGTACACTATGGTTCTTGGCGAGTCTGCTTCAAAACTCTTGTTATTCCTCACTCTTGGGATTCCCCTTGTATGTTTGGCGATGATGTACTTTATTCGGCCTTGTACTCCTGCTTCCGGAGAAGACTCCTCTGTGCATGTCCATTTTCTCTTCACCCAAGCTGCAAGCATTGCTCTTGCCATCTATCTTCTCACAACTACAATCTTGAAAGATATATTATCTCTAAGTAATACCATTTCCTACGTGCTTATTGCCATAATGATTATCCTTCTTATGGCTCCTATAGCGATTCCCATAAAAATGACCTTGTTCCCGGCAAACCCCAAGAAACCTATGCCACTAATTGGCTCCTCCAATGATTTGGGAGCAGAAGAAGGCGATTCAAGCCAAACGGGATCTTTGTTGGTACCATCCTCATCGGAACCATATCTTGGAAGTTTTTATGAGAGTGAAGATGTTTCAGAGGTTGACATACTTCTAGCTGTGGGAGAAGGAGCAGTGAAAAAGAAAAGGAAGCCCAAAAGGGGAGAAGATTTCACGTTTCGTGAAGCTGTTGTCAAGGCCGATTTCTGGCTTCTATGGCTTGTGTACTTCCTAGGGGTTGGTTCCGGAGTAACTGTTCTAAACAATTTGGCACAGATAGGAGTTGCATTGGGTGTGGATGATACAACAGTATTGTTGAGTCTCTTCAGCTTTTGCAATTTTTTGGGCCGTCTTGGGGCTGGTGCTGTCTCTGAACATTTTGTCAGGTGAGTACTACTTGAACGTTTCGTTTTTCTTTTATTTGCAATATGTCGATTTGCTGGGAAATTTGTACACCATGTCAACATATTGATGAATTATTGGATTGCCAAATTCATTTGCTGAGCAATTCATATGGTCTACTCTCCTTAATTAAGTTTAATAGAAACGGGCACCTACAAAATCTCCCCGACTTTTGTCCCTCAGCTCTTTTCCCGTATTTATTTAGAATGTTGTCTCAAATAGTGTTGCCTTCCAAATGGTGGATATTTGTTCCGTTGCTTTGGTTTATGATCACAAACGTCCTTGATTAATTCGTTGGATTATAGACAAGAAAGCCAAAGCTTTTTATGGTTGTGTTTTCTTCTCCATATTCTGAGTTTTTTGGAGATTGAGCTCAACGCAAGGGCCTTTGAGGATAAAGTTAATGATTTCAAATCCTTCTGGGATAGGGTGCGGTATTTTCTTCATTTCGTGCTTCGGTTTCTTCCTCTTTTAAGGGGATTCTGTTGTTTGTTGGAGGGCAATTTGTGACATGTAGTTCAAGATATTGTTTGGTCTTGCTTTTTCCTCTGGATTGTTTCTCATTTTCTGTATTAGATGATAGTAACGCTCTTGTTGCTGATCAAAAGCTAAAAAAACTTAAACCGAATTCCTCTTGTTTGCGAAATAAGATGTTTCTGCTTTTTTTTTTTTTTTTTGTATGGTCATAGCACTTAGTGTATATGATTGATATATATATATATATATATATATATATATATCATTGCAGGTCAAAAACGATTCCTCGCACAGTTTGGATGGCATTCGCGCAAATAATCATGATCGTAGCATATCTTCTATACGCATCAGGTATCAACGGCACCCTTTATGCTGCAACAGCATTGCTTGGAATCTGCTACGGTGTTCAGATTGCGATAATGATTCCAGTTGCTTCAGAGCTTTTTGGTCTAAAACATTTCGGTATAATCTTCAACTTCATGGGGCTAGGAAATCCTTTGGCCGCACTCCTCTTCTCAGGTCTACTCGCTGGTTACGTGTATGACATAGAGGAGGCTAAACAAGGAGGGTCATCGTGCTTGGGTCCGAATTGCTTTAGGCTCACATTCTATGTACTAGCCTCCATGTGTGGACTTGGCACAATTTTGCTCATCATTCTAACTATAAGAATAAAGCCGGTTTACCAAATGCTTTACGCTGGGGGTTCCTTCCGTATTTCTCAAAGTTCAGACCATTGAAGAGCAGAGATCAGAGATTTTGAGCTTGTGGCTTAAAATCAAGGATGGATATTCTGAAGTGGGCATCTAATTAAGATATTTCAGCTTTAGGTAAAAGACCCGGTCTGAGTCCTTCATTTTTACCGTTTCAGACTCTTCAGACCGGGCAAAATAATCGGCTTGTGTCCGGTATGTCTTACTTTTTGTGCTGTAAAATAACTGAGCTATGATTGCATTTCAGTTGTGTGCTCAACTGCTCATAGTTTTATTGACAAAGCTTATGAAGCTTTTGTATCTATCTATTTAGGCAAGATACATTTCCGACAATGAGATATTGTAAGAGATATTATGGAGCATCATTTATCGTATCTACAATTATAGGGAATTTTTATTTTTATTTTTATTTTATTTATCTAATGTCGACAGGAATCAGGATTCACCATTCTGATGCACATCCCAATAAAAACAGAGTTGCTGAAATTGATAGCCCATCCCTCTTCTAAATACAGTAGTCTGAATTAGGGGCGATAAACGAGCCAAACAGGTAGTTGATCAAGCTTGGTTTGATAACTTAACGAGCTTCAAAAATATGTTGAAGTCTAGCTTGTTTATTAGACGAGTCGATTGTAAACAAAGCTTTAATCAAGCCAAACACGAACCGATCTCAAGTAAGCTTGAATTTTTAACTAGAAGTTGACTAGAAAAAATGTCCTCAATGCCCTATCACTTTTTTCAAAATTCATGTATTGGGAAATGTGGACTCTCATTAATTGCCCAAAAGTAAGGGTATTTTTGGAAACCCAAAATATTTTGAATGTAATCATTTTGCTTCCTTAATAAGTTAGAATTCCAAGATTAGACAAACAAATTGGGATGGATGGAGTACATAATAAGCCGAACGAGTCGGGTAGCAACTTAATCAAGCTTGGCTTGAAATCTTAATGAGCTTAAATAGTATGTTCAAGCTTGGTTTGTTTATGTACCAAACCAATCTTAAATAAGCTTTTAACCAACGAACACGAGCTCAGACTAGAGTAGCTTGGTTTGTTTGCTATAGTTTGAATCATCGAGGTTGGTGCTTTACGAGAGCATACATGCTGAAATCGAATAGCATAGAAACATAATCCTGGCCCAATCCCACTGCCCAATTTCAGGGCCCCCATTAAAGTTGGAGCAAAGCTCCGTATGAACTAACCCCTAAAAAGTTGACAACACTTGATAAGTTTTAAACCTGAGATCTTAAAAGGAAGCAAATCCCTATGTCCTCGGCCCTACCACCAGGCTAACCCCTCCGGCTTTGAATCCCTGCACTTATTGTCATAAATTGCTTCTAACATTGCTACATGTCCATTCATAGCATGATTTTGTACTTGAAAAAGGATCAGGTTGCTTCTTTGGGTGATGAATTTCTTCTTCTGCAATTCTTTTCCACTTTATTTAATTCCTTGACCGGAAGGGAAAAAAAAAGGTTAAAATGTACCATTTTAATTCCTGTTATATGAATTATTGGGGTGGGAAAACTAATCTAATGACTCATTGGTACCATGTGGGAATTGAATCATTCCACTTTGTTTCCCGAAGTATTTTCAAAATTAGTCTCTGATTCCCTTAACTAGGCACACAAAACCAAATAGAATGAAGGGAAAAGCCATAAGAAGGCTAACCAGTTGGCAGAATATATGGAACACATTTTTCAACATAGAAAAAGAAAAGAAGAAGATGATTTTGAATAAAGATCCTTTCACCAACTTAGGAAGTCATGTGTAACTGAAACCCCAACAATTAGTGGTAGTCACATGACAATCAAGAATCTCAGAAAGTTCATCGGTGTGCTATCTAATGTCTATATTGAGCTGTTCATACAGAGCTTTGGTCTGACTTCAATCAAACCCAACACTATTGATCGCCAACTCGCAGGTCGGTGAGATTGATATTCCGGATTAGTCAGCCGGCGGAGTCAAATACCATGTCATAAAATAAGTGCTCAAGGTGGAATAAAAACAGAGACTAACAAAAGTGAAAAAGCAACTATAGGAGGATATAGGCCTAGTCTTTTTGGCAGATCTATCACAAGGATTTTCTTCACAGGAGTGCTGTCACCTGGTGCTTTCTTTTCTTCCCAAAGATTTGAACATCGCAAAAAGAAAGGGAGACAATCTCATCACTAACAAACACTCCATCATAGAATAAAGTAAACTTGTCCTTCTTGACCCACCACTAAAGAGAAAAGCTAATTCCAAGTCCTCAAAACACACCACCACAAAACTGGGAATGGGAGATGCTGTCAAGCACCCTGTGCTTGGCAGCAGTGCCAACGGCCCATCCGGCACGGCTTGGATCTAATTTGAGAGTACGTATAACAATCTAAACTATTGATTACCGAAATAAACGGCCGGATGAGCTGCTAGGCACCGCTGCCAAGCACCCCGCTTGGCAAACTGGTAAAAGATCCATAAAAACACCATCTCTCACCATTCCAACTAAAACCCAGATACAAAATCACAGCAAAAAACAAGAAAACAGAAAACAAAATCTTTTCAAGTAGGCTTCAAATCCTGAAACATGGCATCCCACCTGATCTCCTCGACTCCGGCCGACCAATACGGATCCTCCTCCCCCTTCTCCTCCTCCTCCTCGTTGTAATAACCGCGAACCATTAACGGACTCGAAAAGCTGTTCAGCCTCGGACCCGAAAGCACCATTGGAGTACTACTTCCATTTGTTAGCAGAAGCCTGTTCCCCTGGTTAGAAGAAGGCACAACCAATCTCTTGCTGTTCCTCTTCATCATTGCTCCTTTCCACCTTGCACTGTAACTCCTCTTGTGAACAAGGACCAAAGCCGAGTCCCTGTCGCGACGAACCCACGTCTGGATGCACTTGGCCAAGCTCCTCTTCGTTCGCTTGATCGCGACGAAGAGCCTTGACCGCAGGTTGTTCCCTCTGTCTTTTCGGGCTAGCTTGAGGATCTCTAGGCGGTGCTTGGCTATGGAGATTCCCATGCTCTGGAGGAATTCGTGGTTGAAGTAGGCTATGTCGTCTTCTTCGAGCTCGTTGTGGGTGAAAACTAGGCCGTACTCGTAGATAAGTGAAGGGTCTATGCCAGTTTTTGATAGCCATAAGAACCAGTCCATGGCTGCTTAGAATTGTGATATGGGTTTGTTGAGAGAGAGAGAGAGAGAGAGGGAGGGAGAGAATGCTTATATGTATACAAAGTGAGAGGTAAAGAGAGAGAAGAAAAAGGAATAAGATTCTCTTCAGTAGACTAGACCAGCCAGTCCAAAATCTCGGTTGTCCATCTAAATAAATAAATGGTTTCGTTTGTTATAATCTCTTTACCGATTACAAGTTATATGTATTTTTTTTTTACCAATTATCAAGATAAAGCAACCGAAATTTGAATTGTTTGGTCCAATCCAAAATAAGGACGATAAACAATACTATTTGTCCACATACAAAAAAAATGGAGGGTGGAGGAGTTGCTGGGGTAACTTGACTTTTCATATGGTTGATTGCTTTTTTCCCCATTAAAATGGTAGTTGAGACTTGAGAGTGACAAAAGGGAAAAGAGTGGTGGGGTATTTATAGTCATGTTCCCTCCAGAAAATTGGCCAAGTTTTGATCACATTAACTTAACTTAAATATGAAAAATTTGTCTTTATTTAAATTTTTTTCGCATTTGTTAGTTTTGCGCTAAACTTTTGTGGGTTATTCACTTTTTGCTTTAAAAAGTGGTTATTTCTCAAAATACTTGGATAAAAGTAAAGAAATTTTACTTTTCTGATTCCTCTGATCGAGACGAATTAATAGCCGTCAAAATTTTAGTGCAAAACTAACAAATACGAAAAAAATTTAAATAAAGATAAAATTTTTAAATTTAAGTTAAGTTCATAGAACGCGGCCTAAATTGAATTGAGGAGTGAGAAGTAAGGCATGCTATTTGTCCACATACTCCACATAATTCCATCAATCACGGCTTGGGAAAAAGTTTCTCTGGGTCATAGCACACCCACTATATATATCACATAAAAGTTAACGAGGGAAATGGACGGTTAAAGTTCAAATTAGGTAGCCCTTTTGTTTTAACAAACGCGTGTCTAATTGATGGATAATCAAAGGTAGCTTCTAGTTCCCGACTAATTAATTTTGGGGTCCTGAAATTAACAACCAGACATTCAGACAAAACCTCTAATGAGACTTCGAGGGTTTTTTTCTCTGGCGACGAGCGTCGAAGCTTCGTATTTAGAGAACCAAAAGTTTTACTTGTCGTATTTAGAGAACCAAAAGTTTTACTTGTCGTCATGCTCTTACTCGACCAACTCCTTTGTTTCTCGGTACTCCTTTGTATTGCAGGGTTGGTTAGCCTAAAAGCAAGCAACCTCTTTGAAGTCTTTTTTTCTCACTATGCAGCCAATTAAATCTTCTTGTGGGGCTATCCATGGGATCAGATTTTGGTGCATAATTGGCCTAATTTAACTGATTAGTTTCACTTGCTGTACTTGTTTTGAATCCTTGTACATTACACGTTTCCTTATTTTGGAATATTTCTCGGAAAAATTCAGGGGTTATGTAAAGTTCACGGAAAAATGAAAACCTTATTTTACGGGAAATTAAACTTTCTGATGGGGGCAATTAGGCTATAATAAGTTGGCCAGAATTATTTAATCACAATGGCTGATCCCACCACTAATTTGCAATGTTTAATTAGTTAGTACATTTTCAGAGAACAACTTTCCTTGATTTCACTTGATTAATACTAAATTTTGTATTAGGTTCTGCCTAGTAGCTATCTGTGAAATATACCAAGAAATATTCAAAAGGAGAGATGATTTCATATTGGGCTGAACAACAGACTTGTTTTAAGCATTAATCAATGACAATGGTGTAGGTCTACCATAGGAGTTCATTCATGATAATGTTCTCACAAAATACAACTACCAAGCACTAAATTCCGGGTGGTAGAGGTACAGTTTCGGCCTAACTAAGCTCGTGAGCGTACGAAAGGAAACCGATTATAGTGTACTGATGAGAGATCGTCATGTAAAACAAACAAGATTTACTTGGTCATGACTCATACTCATGGCTTCCATCAAGTGTTCCCTGGACCAGAAACGCGTCACGGGCACAACTGAAGTATTCCCACCATGCCCCCATGTGAGAAGTGAAAGGCAATAGTCTATTTGCTATGTATAATCACTTTGGAGTTTTTGCAACATACAAAGAGTATGATTGTGGCTTCTGTATCAGCACACGAGGAGCTGTTTGAATACCCTTGTTTTTTGTAGTCATTGCTTAATGCAACTGAAAAATTGCTCTGTTTTCAAGAAAACATGATTAAGAAGACTAAACAATATTTTTATTTGGGAAATGATTTTGGCACTCCAAATTCTAATAATCACACTCCAATATTTGTCTTTTGATGCCTTGATGGTCATGTTATTTGGAATGTGGTTATCAAAAAAAAGTGGAGTGCCAGAATCGATTGCCAGTTTCAACGGAGGCAGCTTTTCTGTAGCTTGTCCATTGTGGACTCGCTCGGATCTCTTCGACACATTCATATTGTAGGGGTGGGCGAATAGAACGTCTAATACAAAAATTCAAGTTGATAGAACATTTTGCACCTGTTTTTAACAAGTGTTCCGATCGAGTGGTTTAGGGTTCCAATCAACTTGAATTTTCTTTCGTGGACAGGCCCTGCAATGTGAACCGCTCACAAGGATCAAGGTAAGTTTGTAACAGGCAAATTGTAAATACTAAATAGGGCCGGTTTTGACTTTTCAGGGGAGCAAAACCGAAAATTAAAGGTTAAGGCCCTGTTTTGTTGGACTATTATAAAGGATATCAAATGAGGAGAGGCCCCTAAAATTTGAAATTTTTTGAAGCCCGACCATACCTCGAGTTTTAGCTCAGGGCCGGCTTTGCCTGTAATTGAGTGCAAAGAAGCAGCCTCCTATTTTAAATCCTTAGTGTATTCATGTCGCAACAAACATTAATCAGGGTTTCCCTAGTGAGGTGGTTAGTTGTTGAGATTATAATTGTGTTTAAGAGTTTACTAGAGGGAAGCCATCATCATTCTGCACCTAATTCAGAGTTGTTTACAAACAGAGACTGTTGACAATGAGATGATTTGATCAACACTTGGTTGTGCATGCGTAACAAACCGGGATACATAATCCCGAGGTTTGGCCTCCACGCCTCCACAAGGTCGCATGTTCAAATCACACAAAAGCCAAATATTCCAAATCTTATGGTCATTGGAGGTTTGCTCGGTTTTGAGTTTCAGGACCCTGGAATTAGTCATGGCGCGCACAAGTTGGCCAGGACATCTAGTTATGAAAAAAAAACTGAAATGCACAAACAAGTAAACAGATATAGCAGAGAATACACATGCTTTGTCTATTATCTATATGAAGAGAAATAAATAGACCTCAGACTGGGGCACGTGAGCCACAGGACCACAAACTTATCACTTGAGCATCGCACTTGCAAGTTGCAAGCACTCTAAACAAAGGCCACTTTACTATTTTATCTTGATCATTAATGCCCATATAATAGAGAGGTACTTTACTCATTATTTGTTGACGGGGGCATAAATGCCCATATAATAGAGAGGTACTTTACTCATTATTTGTTGACGGGGGCATAAATGCCCACATAAATATCAAGGTAGTTCTAGTGGCAACAAGGATAAGTTGTAAACCTAGCGAGTTCGAAACTTGGCAACCTCTCGGGGTCGGACTGCAATAGAGAAGTCTCTTGTAAATCCTCTAGTCTCGGGATTGATGACCTGTCTTTTGACCGGACCGAGGGAAAGAGTTGAGGTGCGCGTAAGCTGGCCCAGACACTCCTGACACACCACGAAAAAAGAGATGAAGAGATACAATGAGCATTTGTGAGAACCAGGGCCTAAATGAACCATATATATACCTAGGACAAAAGGTAAAATGGGTTTTTGGATTTACATTATAGTTTGCCAGATCTTAAGAACTTCATTCATGAAAGGAGAGATACACAGAGAAGCAAGATATGCAGGAGCAGAAAAGGAGAACCCAGTAGAAAATGAATATCCGTAAATAATTTGAAAATTAAGCTATATACAAGACCACAACGTAGGACACGAAGTCACAGTAATAGGCTGAAAACTAAAGACAACCATCCGGGAAGGTTCCGAATGGGCAGCATACCGAAGCGCAGTAGGAAGCCACATCCTTCATCATTTCTCAGCATTTCAGAAGCAAAAAATGAACACTCAATAACTAAATAGTAGTATTAAATTGGCAGCACTTGTGCTGCATCTTGCTAAGAAGCCTCTTCAAACAAGTGTAAATAGTAAATAGAAGTAATGGTGACTATGTTCTTCCCTAACATTGGCGTTCGACACAAGTGTAAATAGTAAACTAAAGGATACAGATCCTCTTGCTTATGAGGTTTGAAGAGCTTATGATGCTTTGAGACACATAAATCAGTTCTCAGGGCACACAATAAATTTCACACCACCTTGCTCCTGGCTGAGACAACTCAAAACCCTATGCTCCATGATCCTCCTAGAAGTATAAAAAATTTGTGTCGGACACTCGACCCTCAGATAAGGTTGTGCAATACTGACATACTTAGTTGTACATATACCTAGCAAGCATTATTTGATGAATCGAATTCACCACGAACGACGCAGTGAACTCCTCTATTATCCATGAACTACCCTAAGGCACTATGAAAACACCATGTATCTGAGAAAATGATAGAAATATACTAGTAAATTAGAATATTTTGGTGTATCCCTGAGTAGTTAAGACGGAATAGGATAAAGCGGACACTTGGACACATACCCTTACCTGATATCCGTATCTGAGGCCATGTAACATAGCTCAGTAGTAATTTATGCTAGCTTGATGTAAACAGTTTCAGTGGAATGAGCCCAATAGGATATCATGCAGCATCAACACCGAACTGATGCACATCTCTGATAAACCACATACTCAAAAAAGTTCCAATTTTGCAGAAGGAAATATTTCTTTCCTCAGACACTTCTCTGGTTCCAGCAGATCATCTTCTATTTCCTGTTCCGGATGAGCATTCTCATGCTAACATACAACTGTTTTATGGTTCTGTGATGAATCAGATTCTCTGGATGGCAACCTACGACATTGAAGACTTATGTTTTTTGGCGCATGAAATAGTTGATCCCTCAGACACTTCAGAAGATCATCTTCTATTTTCTGTTCCAGTTGAGCATTCTCTTGCTAAAATTTAGCTGTTTCACGGTTCTATCATGAATCAGATTTTTTATGCCTAATGGTTATCTTATTATCTATGACAGAGATGATTTTTCTGTCACGGAAATATTTCATTCCTCAGACACTTCTCTGGTTCCAGAAGACATTCTTCTATTTCTGATTCCAGTTGAGCATTCTTGTGCTAACACTAACTGTTTTATGGCTCTCTCACAAATCAGATTTTGGATGGCTATCTACGACAGAGATGATTTTTTTGTCATCTTGGACCCAGTAACAAGTTCTATAACCTTATATCTTGATGTTGAGTCGTTTTCTATGGCTATGGCTGGTGTGTGTGTTACGTTGTACTATATTATTTGATATCTATGAAGTTTACATTTTCTCGTAACCTTATATCTTAATGTTAGTTATGAGAAGAAAAAAAAGTTGATGTCAAGACGGAAAGTAAAAGAACCTAAGACATAGATGATTCCAATTATAGTCTCTGATGCCCAAAAAAAGTGAAAGAAAAAAATCCTGCTATCTCGTGTAATTACTCTGGGTGTGAAGTACGCAATATCCAGAGGGTGAAAACCATGCAATAAATGGTTTTTCTTTCACTCACACGATTCTGTCTGACTGTCTCCTTGTTCTAATTGGTACTGCACAGAAATTGTGATAGAATGCATGAACAAGGAAATATAAGCTGGATTTATATAGATCACGCTTAGAACTTAGAGAAACAATTTCTCATAAAAAATGAGTGTGAGTATTGTTCTATACAGTCCTAGTAATCTCACTTCTTTGGGTGGAGAGAAAATGAGAATAAACTCGTGCAGACTACGCAAAATTACAACACAAACAACTTACATGTGGTAGTTACGTTATGAGAAATACAAGGCCTTATCACCAGTTCCTGATCAAATCAGCACATATCGACATGATGTGTTGCGACATTCATCTCATTGGTGAACTGTCTACTTCATGCCAAATTATCTTCACTTCAGTGAACCGTCCAAGGAGGGCAGCAACAATAAGAATTAGTGAAATTTACCCTTCCATTCTGGGGCGTTCATCAAATTGACACAGAAGTAAAGATAACCCTCATTTGAAAAGGAGAGAGTTATTCGGATTTGCTTTTGATACTATAGATATTTCCAACAACCCCAACGATGCTGACTATCATTGCCAATACCAACATAAACCAAGACAAAAGCTTCTCAATGTGGGTCAAACCATGCCCTTGTTTACCTAATCTTAACGCAATAAGTGACGGGAATATAAAACCCAACGAGACAGCCGTAGTTGCCCCTGTGAACTTAAAAGCAGTCCAAATGTTGGGAATCACTGTCGATCCGAGATATATAAGTAACAGAAGTACTGCAGTTAAGCCCAAAGACCTCTTCCTACTCTCTGACAGGGGAGCTGATCCCTCAAACACCAAGGCATCCACGGTTTGCCGGAGGGAGAAATGGATAACAGGGAAAACAAGAACCAAGTGGAAAACGTACCCGATTCGGACAATGTAGTTCAAAGCCGTGCTAAAACGAATTCCAAGGTCTTTATCGAAGTTAGTCAGAACATCGGCTTCAGTGTTCTTTCCAAAGAGTAGATAACCTGAAATGGCAGTTGAAGCATAAATCACAACGCAAAGAACAGTAGTGATCCTTCCAACTTGATTCATCTTCTGAATCGACCGTCCTTCAAGCTCATTATAAATAGGCTGAACATTGAAATGGCACACATAAGCATTCGACATGATTGGAATCACCACAAGCAAATCCAAAATAGCCTGCTTCGACCCAAAATCGGGTGTCATTCTTGGAGCCTCAATAGTCCCTTCAACAAGCTTAATAATTGCGATGAGGAAAGCAACCAAAACAAAGACAACAGCAAGAGCTACTGAAGCAGCTGAAGTCAAGCTCAACGAATCAATCTTATCCAAGGCACAAAGTGGTGCAAGAAAAATCACTAGGACAACTAAAATCACCAGCTTTCGATGATCCCACACACCATTTCCCAACCACTGATCAAATACCCCAACATGATGCAGTGAACCAGACATAACATCACCGATAATAATCAAGTAAACTACCAAAACACCGGCATTGTTCACAATTATGCAAATTTCGGACAAAATCCTAGCAGGCCTACCACACGCAGCTTGTACAACCTCACCATAAGAAGCCGCCTTACACTGAGCCGTAAACCGAACAAGCAATTCAACACTGAACTCAGAAAGAATACCCATCAAGAAAATCAAAACAACCCCTAAAACCAAACCCAAAACTTTCATTGTGGCGGGGAGGGCCATAATCCCGGCCCCGATAATCGACGTGGTGAGGTTAAAAACGGCCCCGTAAATTCCAGAACCGGTGTTGCTACCCCCAAAAATAAGGGGCAGGTTATCAAAATCGATGTCGTCGTCCATCTCGGGATCTACATTGTGTTGTTTCAAATGGCTTTGGTCACCATCTAGAGGGAGGAGTTTCAGAGAGGTGTCTTTGGGAGAAGATCTAGGGTTTCTCGATCCAAAGTTATCATCTTGCAATTGTAATTCTACAAATGAGTTCTTGGGAAGAGCTGAATAATTACTTTCCATTTCTATAGCTGGTCAACAGATACAGAAATTTCAAAATTTTGTGCGTGTAAATGGATGTCTATGAATGCATAGAAATGGTGTACGGAAAAGATAACTTACGGATGGATTGGATGAACTTTTGTAATTTGGATTGAAGATAGGGAGAGAGATTGAAATTTGAAACCCTAGATCTCAGAGTCAACTGTTATCTTTCGATAACGTCCGATGAGAGAGAGAGAGAGAGAGAGA
>JAOTQK010000023.1:22879007-22898777 GCA_025642025.1 Rhododendron ferrugineum
GAACTGAATCAACTGATGTAACGACCCGCTCTATCTTTGTACAATATTGTCCGCTTTGGACGTCCAAAGCCCATAGACTTCTCAGTAGGTCACCCATCCTTGGACTACCCCAGGATGAGCACGCTTAACTGTGAAGTTCCTATACACTTTGGCCCGCCCTCACGGCTTTAAAAGGCCTTGTACAAGTAGGAGGGATCTTTTTCTTATAAACCATGACTTGCCCCCTCTCGTCCGAACGGAACCTGCTATCCTGCAGTACCGCCGGCCACCGGAAAGTGGGGTGTCACAGCTAATTAGTAATTTTTGTTGTTCATATTCATTGTTTGGTCTCATGAATGGGCACTGGGGTCTCAAAATTCGGGAACGGTTTTCAATAAATTTTCTCAATCTATTTCTCTCCACTCATTACTCTTAAAAACATCCCTCAAAACTCAAATCGAACAGAGCCCGGACGCCCCTTGCTTAGGGTGGACTCGTCAGCCACGGCAAACTAGGTATTGGTAATCCAATCTACCCGTGCAAAAAAAAGACCGCATCCACCGTAAGTCTCGGATATTTCTTCGTTGTATCTGGCTTGTTACACGGTCAATTATACTATACGCTTGTTATATATGTATTCCAATAGATTTTTTAACCCTTAAGCTATGCATGTGTACAGTCGTTAAAAGAAAGACAAGTGCATGTGATTAGCATTCTTCATTACAATTTATGTCGTGATAACAACTGCACACAGTACTGGACGGTGGTTAATGATCAAATAATATCGAAAATACATTAAATTTCAGTATTTAGTAGTAGAATTTAATTCCTTCCTATACACTTCATTTAAAATTGACTACTACTAGTATATCTCAAACAAGACCAGTAGAGATTGCCTTGAGAATAGGTTTTCCCTGAACACAATGAGAGTTTCAATTCATGAAAATTCTAAAAAGGAATGGAAAATTTTGTGTTTCTTATGTGGAGCAACAAAAGTTTTCTACGAGCACCACCGTTTATGCTTTCATTCTCAATCTTTACGACTCATCTCCTATCGCAAGATTCTTATCTTGTTATCCTTCTCACCAAATTCGCGCGGCAAAAGAATGGGATAAGAATGAAAACAGATCGTGAAAATAAGAAGCAAGACAGAGAACGCGTGGCGTATCTTGCACGCGGTAAACCCTATCCATATTATGATCATTGAAGGGCCCACAAAGGAAGATGTCTCCATGATCACTGTTTATGTGCACGCCTGTGTACTACTGTCAAGCATGATCATCAGCTGATTATTAAGTCTTACTGATAGGGGCCCCCAAAAACAAAATTTTCTCACTATCTGTCCATAGTTCTTTTTCCCTTTACCCCCTTCAAAATTGCCATCATCAAAGAAGCATAGATTCATTCAGATCACACAAAAACAAGAAATTCTCACCTTTTTTATGCACAAATCAATCGCACATGTTACCATCATGTGTGATCCCCCTTTTTCTCATCACCTTTTTGGTGTATAATCTTTCTCTTGCTCCTTTACACTGGAGGGACCATCAATGATTGGCTTGAGTTTATTTGAATTCTAACCCATTTGGGCTAAAATTATTCAGAGCTTCTTTTGCCTGTATTTCTAAGAAATTTTGTTAGGTTTACGTCAATTTTTTTGAATTTCTCGACGAGTGGAGTCTAAAAAGTTAAAAAAAAAAAACGACTAAAAAAAATTACAAAAGTTCAATGCGAATGTAACTGGGCACATCAATTAGAGAATTTCGTATAGGAGGGAGTGAAGAAATTTAAAATATGACTCCTCCATCTACGGACAGAATGTCTACAAACACTTACAAGAAATTTAAAATATGACTCATCTGTCTTTGCTTTGTTGTTAGATTCATCAAGTATTTTACTTCCGAAAACCAGGGGGTAACGAAAACACTAGAATATTGGGGAAAAAAAAAAACCATACTCGCAAAGTATTAATCCTAATAAATTGTTACTTTTGCCGATAAAAAAAACACCTTTCAACCAGGATTTTTTAACGTATGTTACATTACATGGAGACATGGAGTCCGATCGATGAACTCAGACAAAGAGTTTCTAATAACGTATGTTACAAGGACTCTCGAATAAGAATTCCGAATTCGATATCCGACTTTAGCATCCCAAGTTCACCGCGAAACATGACAAAACTTTCATACTGCGTATGAGATGGTATATGACAGAATGTAAACACAATTTACTTGCAAAAAACGTTAAGAGTTTCTGCAGCTGTAAGTTTATGTGCTGCCAAACAGAGAGACTGTTCACATTGCCTAGCTCTTTTGTTATCGAATTTTTTTTAAAGACAAGAAGGACGACAACATATCTCCACGCAATCAATTCATGAAAAGATTTTGTTTCTTGCGATGGGAAGTGGATTTGGATCACAACAAACAAAGCACACATCAAAATCTAATCCCATGTGATGTATTTTCGTTTCCAAGTGGTATATATATATATGGTGTTAGTTCATGTTGCATGCAAGTGGTTCATGTGAACAAGCATTAATGGCCCTAAGGGCCACAAGATTAGGCCTCCCTCATGCTAGGAAAGTTGATGTGAACACTAGTGGTTTTTTGATAACTCAGCTGGGGACCAATCACACCGTCCACTTGTGGGGTTCCCGATGAAAGGAAGATCAGAGCTCTGTATGAACTAGCCCCCAAGGACTTGATAGCACCCGAGAGGTTTCGAACCCGAGACTCTAGGAGGGAGCAAACCCTTAACGTCCCAGGCATCGACCGACTTAAACACTAGTGTTAGGGTAGTTAGGATCTCTCCATTGGGAAGTTTAAATGCAATAACCCCTACTTTGGGAATTAGATGTGATGTATTAGCACAAGTGGTTAAGGGTGGTTAGGTCATGTCACTAGAGTGCTTATATTTGCTTGCACAAGGGTAGATACGTGTGATTATGATGTTATGATCAAAAAAAGATTATGATCTAAACTCCTCAAGATTGTGACCTGACGTGATTAGGTTGGTCTAGGTATTACTATTGGGACTATTACTACAAGCTAGCGTGAGTATTAATGCACCTTGAATACGACCTTCATGATTGAAATTTTGAACTCTTTCGCTTACATTGACAGCATGAGATCATGGCAAGAGTCAAAAGTGAGATAATCTAGGATTCTAATCAACTACTAACAATAGTAATGGCTGGAGTAATATGCTAAAGAATTTTGAATACATTAATGATGGATCACAAGGTGTTACTATCAGAGAACATGGGCGGCTGCACCATTATACCAGAGGGTTCAACCCTCGGGGTTCAAAAAATGCACTGAAGCTGGTAGTTCAGCTTAACAAATACTAGTAGCAAGGTATGGCAGTTACATTCGGCTTAACAAATACTAACAAATACTAATATCTCTTGTCTTTTTGGAGAGGTCGATAGACCCCTGGCGTATATATACCATATCAGGATTTAGTGCCAACACATCTTTTCTCAAGACAAGGTCTCTAAAGTCTCAACTCTCAAGCCGAAAGACCCAGGATTTAGCCCAAGCGGTCTTTTCCCTCGGTGTGTTCAAGGATGAGTTCTTGGGGTCGAGCTTGGTGTCGTCCTTTTGTAGGTAACTTTGTAATACACTAACACATAATACAAATGGGAACAACAATGCAACATCTGAAGCCAAAATAGAAAGACAACCTATGCATCTGCATTCCAGGGCTGATTCAAGCATAAATCTCATATTGCTTTCTAATATCACACAACCAGCATACTACACTATTCAGAAAAGAGAAGACAATATATTTCAACCTATTAACAATTGCAGCTAAAGTTTCAGGGATTGTAAAAGAAAACTAGGTACCTAATGTCTTCGCTGAAAGCTACATTCCCCTGCTCTCAACTACACCCCAAGGCCTTGACAGGCACCAAGACTGGACCCTTTCGCAATTTCTGCTGTGCAGCACACTGTTGGATCAAATCTTGAACTCCCAAAAACGCAACTAAGAATTCGACTGCATCGGTCTGGCTCAACACCTTCTTCACTGCCAATTCCAGTGCCCTAAACCTGCACCAGATTATACACTTACTTATCCACTGCCAATAACTGTCACCATTGTGGTTGTTATTACAGTTACTTACACAGTTTTCGTTATAGTGAGGAGAGTAAAGTGGACCTGAGGTTCTGGGCTTTAGCGATGACCCGGTGGATCTTCTTGAATTCAGACTGGACACGGGCCAAGGCAGGCCCACAGGCCCGGTTGTTTACGGAGCAAACTGGGCCGAAAGGGAGATGGAGGACGCAGTTGGCTTGGATCTCGGCCATTTCTTCATCAAGCACTGCCTCTTCAATGCCAATCTCATGGATCAACTGTGAGAGGGCCTGCTCAAGGCCCACAGACTGAAATAGGGATGACGATGAGTGGGCCAGGGAACGGAGCAGGCCCAAAATGGCGGTGGGGCGCCAATCACCAAGCCAGGCCAAGGCGGCCATCTCATGGGCCAGAGCCCCTTTGGGCATCAGGAGTTGGGCCACGTCCTTGAGCCGGATTGGGGCCATGGCCCGATTGTAGTGGGCATGAAAATGGTTCAGTTGGTCCTCAATAACGTCCTCAAGGGCCCACCTCGCCTTTAGCTGTTTCTCTAATCTTGCTGCTCTTGTCTTCAGTTCTTGCCTCCACACAACAGACTTCTCCCAAGACAGCTCTCCCTCACCTGATATAACCATATTAACTGTCAGCTTATACAAGATGAAGAAGTAAACTGATTAGGCCTCAATTTCAGGTAATCTGAAGAGAAAATGAACTGGGAATCTCTACATCCACTAAGAAATTGATGATATCCTATTCATATTCAATCGTCAAGATTGAAGAAGTAACTCAATCTCGTATTCTTTCCTAACAAAAAATTATCCTCGAATGTGTTGCAGAAACATCAATCAAATATACCATTAAGTGCTCCTGGACCAGTACCTTATCTTTGGCTCAGGCTATTCACGGTCAGACATCTCAGACAACGTGATCACGTCCGGACCGAGGGGTATTTCATGTAAAGGGTATATATCTCACCCCCTCATAATGCAGCGGTCTGCATTCTGAAAGGAAGGGATATACACATTACATAGGAGACTTTCACTGTCTGGACAACCCTATTTTCGAGGTAAAAAGTCTCTATATGATGTCGGGTCCCACTTTTCTCGTGTTACGAACCATAATACTCCTAACAAGAGAAAAAATGACATGATGGTTCAAGACATTAATCTCATAAACTAAACTACTGATCACAATCTTATCCATGCAATGAGAATGTAAAGCTCATTGTAGTTACCCATAAAGAACAATTAGAAAAAAGGAAAAAGGCTCTTAATATAGGCAGCGGAGATCATTTTACTTCAATGATTGGCCCAGTAATACAAAATGGACAATCGAAATTTGAACCCTTTCTTAGTTTCCAAGAGAAAATGTATTAGGAGTTCCCAAGAAATTAAACCAGGCCAAGAAAATGCCAGTTTCCTGCATTTTCCGGGAAAACAACATTTAGCAACTTCTCTAAGAAAATTTTTGGGACCATTTTACCCCGTTTGATTGGTTCTCGTTTGTGGAGAGTCATGCACGTGACTTGCTCAGCCATGTCATCGATTTCATCCTCGTCTTCTATTCCTCTGTCTTTCCTTGGCGTTTCTTGAAATTGAACCTTTTCCGTTTTTTCTTCGTAATCACTTTCTTTGCAGTATACCCTGCACATTGATTCCCGTTTGGTTAGCAAGAAAAAGTACACAAATTTATAGAGGATTGCACAAAAGAAGAGCAATAGCTAATTTAACAGTTCTTTTAATTGGAAAGACATGGACTTACAAGAGGGGTACAGATGATGCCCTCCTCATCTCTCTCTCTCTCTCCCTCTCTCTCTCTCTCTCTCTCTCTCTATAAATTGCTTTCTTTTTCGTCTCTGAAATTCTGAAAGAGAAGTGGAGTTGGGAGGTTTATGAGAAAATGATGGAGTAAATCATCTGAATTTATAAATGGGCTCATAGACGATGATGGCCTTTGTTGGGCTGCATGTATTGTTTAAACCGTTGAAGGCCGGGATGTCCTGATTAGGGATAATAAACGAACCAATCTACCCGAGTTTCTAATTAGGACTGATAAACGAACTAATATTGGCATACCAATATTGGCACTCATGATTTCTAGAGGTCCTTGTAAGGCTTGTTGGGAAACTCGTTGGTATCAACGGTAATCATAGCCGGTGTCAAACAAGCTTGAATGTTTTTCCAAAATTCATGAAACTTTCAACCGAGATTAAACAAGCTACTGTTCGACTCGTTCTCTTTCAAGCTGCTTGAGATTGGCTCATAATGGGCTCGAGTCTTGATTTCATTAATAGTTATGAGTTCACCAACTGGGCCATCTTGGTACGTTTCTCTTTTTTGTGTTTCACCAAAATTAAAAAAAGGAAAGGAAAAGCTCTCAGAAACATCATCCTCCTTGTGGTTTTTGTTACTTTTTTGACAGTTACATAGCTTGATACTTACTGTATATTTTGTTGAAACCATTTCCCAACAGCTTAAACTTTTGGGACTACTAAACCAGTTTAAGTTGTTTCCTAGAAATTCTCCAGAAATAGTTCGTAAAATTACTTATACTCCAGTTTTCTGCTTTCGAGAAGAGTAAAATAAGTTAGTAAAACAAAACCTCAGCCAATCTTACCTTTAGCAAGTTCTACCTTGGAATTCTGCTTCTGAAAAAGCAACCATGCTCTTGCCAATCTGCGATCACTCTGTCAGCTATGGGACAGAGAACATAGAAGCATCCCTTCAAAGATGAGACTAAGGCACCATTGTGGACAGGCTATTCTATTCCCCGTCCACCATTTTAAGCTTGTGGAAGTCGCTCCATATTTCCACACAATAGATTGGATGGAACAAGAACGATATCTAACCCATCTATTTCCTGAAACGATATATAAATATTCATCTGCTACAACGCTGTGCCAATATATTTACCCTATGGGGTACCGAAGAATCCTTAGCAAGTAATTCACAACAAAACAACCAATCGCATCGCATCTAGTTAAAATACACAAACTAATTCCCACAATATAAGTACAATTTCAGTCCCTATTGCTCAATCCAACTATTTAAAACTGTAATGTGGCTTGACATTTATGACAGAATATATACAATGCACTTTTTTTTATGGAGAATACATGCGAATGTAAGAAAACATGTCCTTCTCACGAGTGCACATTTAACTTGCCCACTGCCCAGATTGGCATCATATCAGCAGGAATTACTCAAGTAACGGACCAACCGTGGCCAACCCATGGTAATTCATATCACCTGGCAGTGGCAGTGGGAGGACCTTCCCTGAAAAGGATATTTGCCACTGGAGGTGGAAGCCAAGCTGAATTCCCCCCACTCTGGCCATCTTGAGCATTCCCATCACCCTGCTGCTGGTTTCTCTTACCCTTCTTCAGTCTCGCTCTCACATTTCCTTTGACAAAGAAACCCAGTTTTAACACAGTGAGCAATCCAATTGTAATAGCTAGTGGCCTCACAACCCAGTGAAAATCCTCGGCATGTTGGTACTTCTCCACTATCCCAGGACAACTATCAAACGAAACTCTCTCCACTTGAGACGGATCCGCCAAGTAGCTGCTGGATACATCTCCAGGCAATCTGCCAGGAAACCTTACAACGAGACACCCATTTGGAAGTATACGCGAAATCTTGCCAGTGGCCCATGCTCCTCCCCTTTTCTGAGGCCAATCAAACCGAGGAGTCAAGATATTTTCCTTTACCCTCACGAATTGTCCTACATAATAAGCTTCTGCCATCTGAAGCTCCGAACAATGACCTTTCCAGAGGGTCTCTAGTCCAAGAAATCCCACAGCTACAGTTCCATTTCGCTGTATAGAGTGTAAAATTCCCACAGAGGAGTGGTGGTTGTTTTCTTCAATCATGCGCACCCAATCCCCAACCACAAAGCCAGATGTAACCCTCTCCAGAGTTGATACATTCACCCTTTGCGGGTTGTGCAGTCCGTGGATTCGAACGAGAACAAATCCACCTCGATCAGTGTCCTTCTCCAGACCAACTATAGTTCCTTCAGGCACATCCATTGATTTTGCCTTGCAACTGTTCACTATCTTCCTCGAACGGACTGTATCACCCACTTGGAAATGATCCTTAGAGAGAAACCATGAAGTGTAGCCACTGCTACCTGATTTTTCAAGGAAACTTCTGCTTCCAATGCCAATCCATTCTCCATCATTGCTAATACCATTCTGTGAGCTGCAATTTGCAATTGCAAAATTTGTAAATTGTCATCAAACTAAATGAGATATATCAAATATCATCTTCATGCTCGGACTAAAGCGGCAGATTGCTAATCCGTTGTACGGACAAAGTAGTTTTCAAAGTAATGCAACTTGGTACCCAATGCTATTACTCATTACCCCTACTTCCAATCATTACTCTCCACTCATTACCCCTATCTTCAATCATTATTCTCATTCCTCTCTCTATCTCTCTCTACTCATTACCCCTACTTCTAATCATTACTCTCATAAAAAAATTCTCAAAAACTCATCCAAACACAGCACAAGGCATTCCCGATATAGACCTTAATGAAAGGGAGTAAATGGAAGCTCCCAAACCTTGGTTTTATAGTTTGCATAATTACGTCCTAAATACTAATGAACAGTTCAGGCAAAGTGTGGACCATTTATTGCAATACAACTGACTATGGAATTAGTGCCCCTACTCTATTAGCTCTAAATGGCAGGCATTGGTGCATAATTATTTATCTCTACTCGGAGCTGAAACCAAAATTTCTCTTCCTGATTCTTCATCTGGGAAAGGAGGCAAACATGAGACTAGAAAAGGGGCCCTTCAAGTGCTAAATGTTGATCTATGTTGCACGGACACTTCATTGGAGGTCACGTACCGACTCTGAAACTCTTTGGACACATGTCCGGCACTCAAATCCAAAGTGTCCTATTTTCTTAACGTGTTTCACTCAGACACTCCTGCGACAAATATGCTTCAAACGCTTTCGAGACATTCTATGGATCTTGCCATACACCTCGGAATTTTAAACGAGGTAGTAGACTCCAGTTAAAGTTAAGGGAAGTCTTTCTTTTTAGTGTGACAGACGATGATTTATTGAATATACAACACATATATGATAAACATTTTCTATTGATAATGCATTTGTGATAATGTAATGATAAATCAGATTTAAGGTAAATATGGTGTCACTGTCACATATTCGCAATTAGAGCCTTATTTCTTTAATGTTTATCAAAGAATAGAATAGATAAATATGTTTCAAAATGTATCGTGCCCTTCCATTCTTTAAAATTTGCGTGCCGGAGCGTCGGTTTCATGTCTGTGTTATTTGCTACATAGACGTTAATCAAGTGGTCCCCTAAAGAATCAGACTAAAAGTTGGTTGAGGTTCAGAAAAGATGGGTATCCCTCAACAAGCTTCAGGACGGATATGACCCTAGGCAAAATTCTCTCACATTTTCTCTATCACTAGCATCCGTATCTGGATCTCGAAAGGGTGAATCTTCATCCCTATCACGAAACTCGGATTCTGGATATCGATCTCCTCTATGTATAGAGGATCTTGTTTCACCATTTCATTACATTTACATTGGCCAACATAAAGGTAAATGGAGAACATCCACATAAAAATCTAAGCTTGCTCAGGAAGTTGAATTTCCAGTTTGCTCAATATAGTTCACTCGGTTTCAATTCACATCCTCCTGTTAAGTAGCTAGGTTAGTCATATGATAAACTTGGTATCAAAACCAACAATCTTCTATTCCCGACACACTATTTTGATGACAATGAATACAGTGTCGGAACAAGTCAAGGGAACGAGTAAATCAGGGAAGGAAATAAACAGATATATCGATTGTAGGGGAGGGATGAAAGGTGCCCTTGACTGAGCTCAATGGAGAAAACGGATTCATGTAGTCGTTCCAAAATGATTGACTTGAGGCTCTATTTGGTTTGCTTTGGTTTCGTTTGGTTTGGGAGAGATGGAACGTAACAAGGTTAAAAATGAAGGGGGGGAAATCTTCAGAGCTGAAAATATGCACCAGTTGACAATGATCTTAACATGGCTCAGTCCTGCTTACATATTTTGAGAAGAGACATTGATACATACCTTTCAAATGCGTGTATTATATCTGCCATTAGAGGACGATTCCGGAGATCATACTCAAAACACCCATTGATAACATTCTCAACTGCAGGAGGCAGCCCCTTTGGAAGCTGTGGTTTTTCTTGTTTCACCACAACCGAGTCATATATTTCTGCAATTGACATACCGAACCAGGGTTGAACACCAGTCAACATCTCAACAATGCTGCATCCAAACCCCCAAGTATCGGTCTCAAAGGTGATTGGACCTCTTACTTCTGGTTCCCATTGTTCTGGAGCCATGTAGTTCGGGGTCCCAATCCTGAGAGCCAAATCCAAGTTGGGCAGTGGAATACCCAGAAGTAGGTAAGGGATCCCGAAATCTCCCAGGATAACTTGATTGAGTTCATTAAGAAGGAAGTTAGAAGGCTTGAGGTTTAGCACCAACAACCCGATTGAGTGCAATCCTTCAATTCCTTTAGCCAAATCAATCCCGTGCCTGACAAAATTAGGTTTCCATGAGGGCAGGCACATCATCTAAACTAGGACATTCTAGAAAGAAAGTTATATCCCCAAGCAAATCACCTCAAGACGTTAGGCAGTGGAAGTTTTCCTCCTTTCAGCTGTGCCATTCGATCACCAACTGATCCCTCGTAGAACTTCATGGCTATGCAAATCTGGCAAAACATCACCAAGTGGATTGTTGCGTTATTATAGCAACAGAGAAGAAAAGCAAATTATTGCTCATATAAGAAGTCAAAGAAAGTACCTTCCCAGATAATATTGAGATGCCATGCAACCAGCAAACACCTGAATGTCTCCGTAACTTCGGAAATAGTTCCTCAAACTTATTCAAGAACTTTTGCATGTGATCCTCCTCTACTGGATGTAACATTTTAACAGCCACTTCATGATATTCATCGAAATCAGCGCCGGATTGGTGGTGTGTTGCCAACCAAACATCACCAAACGGCCCTCGCCCAATCCGATGCTTCAGTTTCAATGATGCAGGATCAATCCATGGGCTGATCAGAGGGGGTGTAGCTGCTACAGTTCGAAGGTGGTCAGGATCCCCTTCATAAAGTTCATAGTCAAAAGAAACAGCTGGTGTGGATTCTCCAATCTCTTCAGCCATTTCTCCTTCTGAAGGGCATAACGAAAAAAAGAGCATGTGACTATCAAGTCCATGCCATCTGATGCGGAAAGTAAATGGTCAAGATACTAGCCAGGGAGCAATACATCATATGGCTAATATGTGCTGAGGTGATGATTTCCATTTATTTAACATGGATAAAATTCAAAACCATAAAGCAAACCCGTGCAGAAAGATATTAACATCTTTGGGGACTGTTTCATGGAAGTGAGGAGTTGAGACCCGTGCAGTTCGCATTTTATCAACTGATTCAACTGTATCTTCTTCTATTCTTTTCTTGAATAATGAGAACACAACATGAAATCATTTCAGTGAAAATAGAATAAAGGGGGCTCAGAATTTGGAACATAGAAAAGGTGTTCTCCTAAGTAAAAAAGGATCCATTTAATTTTACCTAGAGGTTCTCAAACCCCACCAAGAAGGGTATTCTGTTAGAGCACTAATGCTTTGTTTGGTTTCGTTTTTGAATTTTTTTTTTAAAGAGTAGTAGGGGTAATAAGTGGAGAGAGATAGAGAGAAAAATGATTGGAAGTAGGGAGAATTTAGAGGGAATCTTTTGAAAAATACTTTTCAAAAACTAAAACAAACAAGGCATAAGAGAATTCCCAGACATGAAACTCATTAGACTTCGCAAGAAGTTGATAGAACACTTTCTTTCCTCATGTCATGACTATAACGAACAACCAGAGTCATCAAAAATAAAATTACTCAATCTAAAAAACTTCCACCCCGTTTGAATCCCAGTAGAGGGGGTAAAGATCTACACCTTGGCACTATATGCACAAACCGGCTAATTGTATATTCCCCAAGCTAAATAGTAGAATTGCTCCATTTGCTAGGCTCGTTTGCACACAACCAACATCATCAATACAGAGACTCAGATTTTGCATAAAATTCAATTCATTTACACTTTACATTCTAAATCCTGCTTCAAATTCGGCTCAGTCAAACTGAAACTTAACAGAACGCTTCATTAGTGGATAATTCTTCGATTTTAGAAGAATTTCTGCAAACTGAATTGTATATCCCATCTTACAAGCAAAGGGGTCACACTCTGTTGGTAATAACAAACTTCTATTCCTGTTTTCACACAACTAAAATGTTCAAGCCAGAATAATCATTGTCTAGCTCAATTAAACCAACAACAGTAATCATAAAAACATGAACTTCACTCGTAGAAGCTAAACAAGGAAGATAGACAGGTAAAATTAGCCCCAAGTAGGTTAGTCTGGTTAGTTGGTGGGTTTGTTGTTCGATTCTTGGGGTCGAGTCGAAAGAAAGTAATTTCTTATGAATTTCATAATCATGGCGTGGATGACCTGCCTTAACCGAACCAGGGAGGGATTAGTCGAGTACGCGTAAGCAGGCTCGAACAGCCCTGACCATATAGGTCAAATTGATTAGAATAACCACTTCATAAGCTGAAAACATTGAAACTTTATCATCAGTAGCTTCAGATACATATAGTTACCAGAAGAGAGGAAATTAACAGTACTTGTACAACTGCAAATTCGAAACCCTAGAAATATGGTACTACCTTTAGAAGAAGAAGGAGGAGGAGGAGCAAATTGGTCGTTTACTGGAGGAAAAGAGGTCAAGAAGAGCTCTACCAGTCAGGTGAGGGCCAGGTGTCTAACTCTCATTCCCCATGGACGCCAAGCCAAGCTGTTAATTACTGAAGCGGGACACGTTATCTATCTAGTGAAGATGGAATCTGTACAAATTTGAAGTCAGAGAGAGAGAGATTTTGTAGGTCGTTTGTTATTTTCACATAACCTTTTTTATATTCATACTGAGTACTTTTTTTAAAAAAAAATTTAGTAAAAAATACATATACAATTTTAATACTAAAAAATAAAGGAGGAGTGTGAATATTAAAAAAATTAGTGTGAAAATCAATTTTCTAATTTTTTCGGGGGGAAAAATTAAAGAATCTTGAGCGTGATTCGGATCTGTACATGATTATTTATCTATTTTTTTAATTGCACAAGAGAATAAAAATATCATAATTATATGAGAGAATATAACATGGGATAATACAAACACACTACTCTTCAGCTTCCGTAACAAACAATCTACAATCTAAAAGCTAGGGGGAGAAAAAACTATCGCAAACACCCCTTAGTTTTTCCTCGACAAATCGAATATCCACTGGATTTTCAATCGCTATCGTCGATTTTATTTTCAGTTGCTATCCAGTTTTTTTTTGTTTTTTGTTTTTCTTATCGAGGTGACAACAGCGACATGGTCCCCATTCCTCGCCAGGGAAAAAATTTCAGTGCCGAGCGGGTATCACGTGTTGTCCGCTCGCACATCCGAGTCGTCCATTGCGTGTTTGAACGGCTCATATTTAGAGAGAGAAAAATGAAAGAGAAAGTGTTGGGTGAGAGGAGAGAGAGAGTTTCAATCTGAGCTGTCTAAAAGTGAATCGGACGGCTCGGATGCACCGAGCGGATACCGCGTAGGATATACCCGCTCGGCACTGAAAAATCACTCCCGTGCCAGATATGCCCATCGCAGCATGTTGCCAAAAGTAAACTCATGGCCTGGGTTGCGTGGTGAAGGGTTCAAAATGCAAAATTGTTTGTTTCCAAAAACAGCCATTCCTCCATTCGAAAAGACAAAAACAGCCCAATAGCACTTCATTATCTGAAGACTTTTCCTTCTGCCATTCCTCCATGAAAATAATCCTAGTCAATATTTTCACTGCTACAAAGATGCCTAATGACTATTGGTGCTTCCGAAAACGTGGTCTACTCGCCAGCCCAGTCCTAAGATTTTCGGGGCCCTAATCGGAGTTTGAAAATAGAGTCTCTCATGTTTTTGGTGTGTTAATAATTATTATATGTTCGATATGGGAAACAAGATAATCTTGTGGTTCAGTAGCACAGTAGAACTTTAAATCGTGAATTCGAGTTTCAAGAGAGTCATTTCATAACCATTTTTGTACCAGTTCTAAAACTGTTGGCGTTAAAAATGAAAGGGGTGAAGAGTTGAACTCGGGATCCAATGTTTACATCATGCGTGCCTCACCACTGTGCCACATTCACATCATTGTGAAATATTTCACATATACATTATATCTCTATTATAAAAAAGAAGGGTGTGGATACAAGTTATTGGAACGACTTAGATTAATTTGATCCAAAGACTATAGTGCATCCTCCCACTTACCGGTTAAGTGCCCATGGTTTTCACCTAAATCACACAACTGCCATCCTCTTCCAACCGGGATGCGTAGTGCCGTAGGCACGGACTAGCACTAGTTTAATATATTCCACAACTTGGGGGCCCAATTATTGGGTCCAAAACTGAAGGCCCTAGGCGATCGCTTGGTGGACCTATGCTCAGGACCGGGCCTGCTACTCGGCGTAATTAGAAGTCTGCAATGTTTAATCAAGCATTAAAGATAGAGAAAACTCAGCCTTCAAGTAAACGAGAACCGGAAAGGATTTCGCAATCTTACCGGAAGCCATACTCGTACAGGGAACACATCAAAGTAATGGAGATCACATTGCTATGAAAGAAAAAAATGTTGATACAATGTGCAAACGTCTAGTGAAACCTGCGATGCTGAACTACATGATTATCAGAAAAAAAGGTTGATACAATGTGCAAACGTCTATCAAAATTCTTTTCTGTTGGTGCGTCAGGTGCTATTTTCATCCGGCTTCATCACCCTTATAATGGGGGAAAATCTCGAAGAACGACTCTGGCCTACAAATCCCTTTCTTGCAGAAGGTCTCAGTTTGGAGTACGAAAGCCGACTGTTCAAGAAGTGAGCGAAATTGAATTTTGGCATTGGAACTTCCTCCTCATCACAGGGCTTGAAGTTGTTCTCATCTTCATCAATATGGCGGTTGTCATTTGTACTGGCATGATCGCCGTCTACATGAGCATTTTCTCTCGAGAACTTCCTGTTGAATAATGCCATTTGTTCCATATCGCTGTAGATTAAAAGATTTGCAAACTACATTTACTGTTCTCCAAGGCTTTTGTCAATCAATAACAGTATATTAGTGGCAGCTAAAAGCATACAAGACCTAAGCATTGGGATTTCCTTGTCAAGGTTTAGTGGTAGTTTTCTGAATCAGATGCTCAGTGTGTTAAAATCATGGATTTGTGGAGGGACTTATTGAGGGTAAATAAAAAGATACGAGACAATAAAGTGATTTGTTTTGGTAATTCAAATCAAGGATCATCTTGAACACAACGTTGCAAATCCAGTGAACGAATGTCAAAATTCAACGCACAGAGAACATGGGAAATCAATATGAAAAGTCAGAATCAATCAAGCAGCAACAACCAAGCCTAATAAGGGTGTCACGTAACCGTGTTACTTAATTAACCCTGAGAAGGGTTAGTTCTCATATCGACCAAGCATTTTGATAGAGCTCGCATCCTACTATTCCATAAGCTACACGCATATTTATGTGGTTTACCAGTATTGCCAACATCCACTCCAAAAGAGTAATGACCAGGAAAGACTCTCAACCCCTCTCCCAGAAATCAGCAATATTGCTATCACTAGCATACCTTACATGTTTTATCCAACGACTCTTTGTTCGTATGAGAGAAAACCCACATTAATCCCTCCACTCTCCACTAGTGAGTGCTAAGATGACTTAATACAATAGGTAAATGAGACCAATAATAACCCAAATGTAAGATAGCAGAACACCAATTCTTCTTTTGCACAATGGTAATCCCGATAAAGACGGCTCACAAAATTGGTGGAAATGTATATCAATATCACCCATGTAATCTTCTGAGGTGAAATGGGTTGTTACAGAGAACAATCACCTCTTGTGAACCAAAGAAAAGAAGAGCCAAGAAGAAAATTCTTACATTGAGCACTTCTTGGAAGCACCACTGATGATTTTTGATTGTTGTTTCAGTGGTCTGTAGTTAATGGACATATTCCGAATGAATTTCACCTGCATTTTCCATTTAAAGAGATGTCAGAAGCCACTAACTGCATATGATAAACCAATTATATGTGGGACATTCAGCATGCCCTTAGAGCGATTCCACTATAAGAGGAAGCAGATAAGAATAACTACCGATACTTACAACAACAGGAATATAGATTGCGAAAACTGCTTATGATAGAAAAAAGAAGAAGCTGGGAACTGAAACTAAAATGAGAAGAAAAAATTCTACTACCACACACATTCTCACAACACTTTACACACACACACACTCACATTTATGGGTCCTACACATACTGGTGGTGCAATGTGTGGGTCCTCGTGTGAATGTGAATGTGAGTGTGTGTGTGAAAGGGTTTGTGTAAGGCAGTGTGGTTGTAGAATAACTGAAAGAGAAGATGTTGGCTGGCTAATGAGCCCTAAAGTATCTCTTGCGGGAATGAGAACCTACTGAAGGTGCTGTCGTTAGGAAGTCAAAAGCAGTCAATGGTACAAGAAATTCTGAATAGCAACCAATAATGACTAAAACGACTTCGATGAAAACAGATAATAGAAAACAAGAATTTGCCTCATCTCAAGCGGCATGTGTTACTTGCTGGATGGCAACCACGAGACAAGGTGAGGTAGGTGATTGAGTAGGAAAATCCTAGGGAGAATCGCATCACTGCTTGAAGATGCAGAACACGAACCTTAGCCAAAATTAGCTTTCTCGGCCAGTTTCTATGTCAGCAAATTCTGGCTTTATCTTCACATTTCTCATACCAAACTTGACATGGACAAAGAAAAAAAGAAGAGGTCTAATAGGTGACAAACTCACCTGAACACATCCCGTGGGAATATTTTACACTTTATGTCATTAATTGCAAGTAGAATGACACGGAGTAGGATTCCAGATGAGGATATTATCCTAAAGAAAAGGTAAGAAAGCATACGAAAATCTAGCCAATTCAGTAGCTTCCAACCTACAAATAGAAGATATGCACACTTACATAGTTAAATGTGTGATACTAAAATTATTTCTGTAACTTTTCTTACTAGCCATAACTAGCATTAGAAAGTCGTTGACAAAGACAAAAAGGGTTAACTATGTAGATCAAGACAGGAAAAATGATCTTTGCATAAAAGGCAAATTTAAGTAAAAGCCACAATTAACTCCTAATTGCGAAACATGAAAACCAATCCTTCTGAAATCCCACAAATAGGACTATTAAAGCTTACCTGATCACCATCGTTGATCCCAAACCTTCGAATATGAACCTTGTCATTGATTAGCTTCTTCCCTTCATAGCACAGACAAAAGTGTCCCCATACATGTGACCTACCCACATCAAGTTCAATGGTCGTAAAATTAGTTGTTCAATGCCCGGAAGTTGCCAGTTTAAGTACTACGGGAAACATTACAAATTAACACTTTTCAGTGGCGCAAATCAATCAAGCCCAATTAACACTTTTCAGTGGTGCAAATCAATCAAGCCCTTACCGATATCCGAATGAGCTGATTTTTTACTGGACTGTTAAAAACATGTTTAAAAATTAAAACAAATTGAACAACTTCGATCTTTTGTGTAGGACCCCAAGGTGGATTCCTCCTACGCAATGTGGTGCAACATTTGGTGTACACCTAATTTTAAAATTTATTGAGGCAACAGTTATCCTTGGCAGTGGATAGATTGAACAAAAAATACCATGAAATATTGCCTTCACCGTTCTTGGGAGAAAAACTGAAAACTTCCTCCACCGCTTGTTTAAGCTCCGCAATCGAGGCATTTCTCGCAACATTAACATCTAGTACGAAATAACAAACCGAAAACGGAAAATGAGAAAAGGACACAAACGTCAAACCAGCCAAACCAAAATCAACGAGAAAAGCACATTTGATTACCAAAGGAAGAGCCGTCCAACTTGAGAACGGAGAGCTTGATGAGGAGCTGCCGTGGGAGCTTGCGGTACGAGAGGTTCCGAAGACTCTTGCGACATATCAGCGGATCCAACACGCTGAAGCTTTTATCTTCGTGCTCGGTACTTGGCATAATCTTCACCATTTCCACACCTGCATTTCAAAACAAGAGAGAGAGAGAGAGAGAGAGAGAGAGAGAGGATGTTTGGTCGATTGGTTTTGCTGTGAAAGTGGAGACCGTTACGTGGGACGTACAACTGATTGGGTCCCACTTTCAAATGCTTTTTGAATCTATCCAGGTCAATAATTCTTCAGTCAACGGGCTTACTTTAAGGAGGCTTTTGATTGGGTTGAAGATTGGATTGGGCTGCTTCAGATTCAAAAGGCCAAGCCCATTAACACCACAGGTCAGCGCCTCAATTGATCCACTCACGTGCCAGACTGAAAGAGAAAAAGGATTAATGTCACACTTACCCAATGTTGTCAATTCCGTACCAAATCGGTCCGTACATATCGTAACGGACATAAAACCGTACACATAAATAGGTGTTCTGCACCACCCAAAATACCGGCCTGTACCGGTCGATACCTGGCCAACCGATCTGTACCGGACTTGTACTGGAATCTCACCCGGCACAAAAACAAGTGTATTTTTTTCTTTTGCTTAAAAAATGATTTAATTTTAAGACAATTCAATAAAAGTTGGAGTCTATAATATGTTAATCATCTTAATTTGTTATTATGACTAATTTTAAGGTATATCAAAAGTGTTAAAATTTATATTATACCTCTACTTTGAGTTTTTTGTACATTTATTATAAAACTATATACTAAAATATATGTTGCGATCAATCTAGAATGGTATCGAGATATACACCAATATCGATATGTACTGTCACAGTAGAGAAAGCGATACGCCTGTCAGTACGGTATTGATAACTTTGCTTATACCCTAAACTACTCAACCTTTGTTACTTCTTCCTTCTTCTTCTTTTTATTTTTTCCCCGTACAATTTGAACTGACCTTTTTTACTCTGTTCCCTCCGTTAAGGTATTAAAGTAATCTTTGTTACTTCGTGCATAGCAAGTGAAACAATTTTATCCATGTTTGGGATCAATTAGAGAAGGAGCTAGCTTGGGGCTGCGCCACGATTTTCTGTAAGCTTTTCTTTCAATTATTAATTTTATTCATCTTTTTATCCTTCTCTACTTACTATCCAAAAAACCTCCCTCAAAACCTCAACTAAACAAGCTATTAGAATTCCGAACTTGAAATTTCAAAATCTTGTTGTTCATAGTTCGGACCCCGTGTTTGCAAAATCCTGATTCCGTCCTCGGGATCAATATTGTCAAACTTAGAACCTACAGCTCGCTAAATTCGAAGATTGAAAAGATAGTACAAAACTAGTATATATGCGTTAAAAAAAATCTATTATACACATATAATGGACGAATTTGAACTCACACCATAGGTTCTAATTTTGCATTAGATGTAAAGGACAATTATTTTTTTCACTCATAATTTGAATTGCTAGGATTGATTGGATTTCATTTTTTCAGAATCGTTGATTGGACTTCATAAATTAAAATTGAGAGCTTCGGCCATAGGTCCATAGTATAGGGACTAATAATGTAATAAGGACATTAATAAGTACGCTGCTGCCGCCA
>JAOTQK010000023.1:22908153-22925081 GCA_025642025.1 Rhododendron ferrugineum
AGTAGGTTTGTGTGAACAAGTGGCCCTTGACAGAGCTCAATGGAGGAAAAAGATTTATGTAGCCGACCCCAAGTGATTGAGACATAAGGCTCGGTTTGGTTTTGGTTCATTAGACGTACTTAAATCAAATTCTGTTTGTGTATAATGAGTTCAGAGTTCAGACTGTACTTGTTGGTCTTTTATTATGTCTCAACAGCAGAGGAACGTACAAAGCGTTGTTTTATTTATTTATTATAGCAGCATGATACAAAACTCTGTGAATCTTATCTTCTGTGTTCAATATTATGTAGGATTCTTGGGATCGTGGAATACCTCGAATCAATACCTTATTTCAGAAGGACAGACACACTCTTGCATATGATAAAGGATGGAGAGTTCGTACAGATTTCAAACAGTATCAAGTTTTGAAGCAAAATCCATTTTGGTGGACGCATCAGAGACATGACGGAAAATTATGGAACTTGAATAACTATCGTACGGACGTCATCCAAGCTCTTGGAGGGGTTGAAGGAATTCTAGAGCATACCTTGTTTAAGGGAACTTAGTATGTTTCGTCTCGTTCTTCCTCTCTTTGAATGGCTTTCTCTTGAAGTGCTTAATTATAGTCGTCGGATGTTATCATTGGTTTTTTGTTTATCTTGATGATGAGTAGTTTGCACAGAGAACCTTTTTTTTTTGAAAGGCTTTCGTACAAGAAACAAACTAATAATTCAAGAAACAAACTAGCTACTATGCTCGCTGATAAAAAAAAACTAGCTACTATGCATCCTACAGTTAGAACTTTGATGTCTCTGCGAAAAAATGCTGTCAAACTGGTGGACTGCATCTTCAATTTTTTGTTGTTGGCCATTCCTTAAGGTTCCTGGTTAATCAATATAGGTCCATTGCTATCTGTACTTTTGCTGTTGAATAGCTGTTGGATCATTTACAGGATCGTCTACAATGAATGTTTTATATCTTAGCCAATTTTAATCATTAGAATCTGGATTGGCTAGTATCACACTATCTGACTTACTTTTTGTTAATATTGCAGCTTCCCTACTTGGGAGGGTCTCTTTTGGGAGAAGGCTTCTGGTTTTGAGGAGTCCATGAAGTATAAGAAGCTGACTAATGCACAAAGATCTGGGCTCAATCAAATTCCTAACCGTAGATTTACTCTGTGGTGGTCGCCTACTATAAATCGTGCCAACGTGTATGTTGGTTTCCAAGTGCAGCTAGATTTGACTGGAATATTCATGCATGGAAAGATACCTACATTGAAGATCTCTCTCATTCAGATATTCCGTGCTCACTTATGGCAGAAGGTTCACGAGAGTGTGGTCATGGATCTCTGCCAGGTTTTGGATCAAGAGTTGGATGCATTGGAAATCGAAACTGTTCAGAAGGAAACCATCCATCCGAGGAAGAGTTACAAAATGAACAGCTCTTGTGCTGACGTTCTTCTATTTGCTGCTCACAGATGGCCCATGTCAAAGCCTAGTCTAGTAGCCGAGTCGAAGGATGTGTTTGATCAGAAAGCCAGCAATAAATACTGGATAGATGTTCAGCTCCGTTGGGGAGATTATGACTCCCATGATATTGAGCGATATACCCGGGCAAAGTTCATGGACTACACCACAGACAATATGTCTATTTACCCTTCGCCAACTGGTATGCCTTTCACTTTCATTATTCGCCAGTAGCTTATGTATGTACTTGAATGCCAAGATTAACTCTCTTTCCTTTTGCAGGGGTAATGATTGGCCTTGATCTTGCATATAACTTGCATTCTGCATTTGGAAACTGGTTTCCTGGGTCAAAACCGCTGCTTGCTCAGGCCATGAACAAGATTATGAAGGTAACGCCTGAAAAGCACTTACTTTCTGCATCTCTAACATCTTTAGTTAGCTTACAATTCTCACATGCAGAACAATAAATGTTCACTTATATTTTGATAAATGCAGTCAAATCCAGCACTATATGTCTTGAGAGAGCGAATAAGGAAAGGGTTGCAGTTGTATTCTTCTGAACCTACAGAGCCATACTTGTCGTCTCAGAACTATGGAGAGATATTCAGCAATCAGATAATTTGGTTTGTTGACGACACAAATGTGTATCGCGTGACAATCCACAAGACTTTTGAGGGAAATCTGACAACAAAGCCCATTAATGGTGCCATCTTCATATTCAATCCAAGAACTGGGCAGCTATTTCTGAAGGTAATTTGGGAAATACCTAAGTGCCGCTGAAGTAGTCTATTGACTCCCGTATCACATGATTCATTTTACGAAATGATTTTGCAGGTTATTCACACAAGCGTGTGGGCAGGACAAAAGCGTCTGGGTCAGCTGGCCAAGTGGAAGACAGCAGAAGAAGTGGCTGCTCTTGTGCGGTCCTTGCCCGTTGAAGAACAGCCAAAGCAAATCATTGTGACTCGTAAAGGAATGCTTGATCCTTTGGAGGTTCACTTGTTGGACTTCCCCAATATTGTTATCAAAGGAAGTGAGCTGCAACTTCCCTTCCAAGCTTGCTTGAAGATTGAGAAATTTGGTGATCTCATTCTCAAGGCTACAGAGCCACAAATGGTCTTATTCAACATATATGACGATTGGTTGAAAAGTATTTCCTCCTACACGGCTTTCTCTAGACTTATTTTGATCCTGCGTGCTCTTCACGTAAACAATGAGAAGGCAAAGATGTTATTGAAGCCTGACAAGACAATCGTCACTGAGCCCCATCACATTTGGCCATCTCTTACAGATGATCAGTGGATGAAGGTGAGTTGATGATATAGGCAAACAGTTTCGTACTTTGTGCACTAGAATGATTTGATTTCTTCCATGTCTCTAACAATCCAAATTTAGTTCAAACGGAAAACAAATAATAGGGTTTGTAGGGTACTATTTGGTACATAAATGATTACATTCAACTTCTTAATTTAGTTTTAGTTTGAGAGTTGATTAGTGTGATGGACATTAATGTACTGCGTGTGTGCAGGTTGAAGTCGCTTTGAGAGATCTTATACTTTCTGATTATGCCAAAAAGAACAATGTGAACACATCAGCATTAACGCAATCTGAGATTCGTGATATAATACTTGGAGCTGAGATTACTCCACCCTCACAACAAAGGCAACAAATTGCTGAGATTGAGAAACAGGTTTTTTTTTTTTTTGATGTTTTGATCTGTCGAGGCTTTCTTTGTTATTAGATTGGATATTTGATGTGCGTACAGATTAGAACTCTGATGATGTAATCAAATTTGTACTTGTAGGCAAAAGAAGCAAGTCAACTTACAGCAGTCACTACAAGGACAACAAATGTTCATGGTGATGAGCTTATTGTCACCACCACAAGTCCCTACGAACAAGCTGCATTTGGGTCTAAAACTGATTGGCGTGTGAGAGCAATTTCAGCCACAAATCTTTATCTCCGAGTAAATCATATATATGTGAATTCAGAGGACATAAAGGTACTAATTTGGGTCTTGCCTTCGAAATTAGAATGAAGAATCCTGATGATTGGTATTTGCTTACATTAAGTACGTCTAATGATGCAGGAAACGGGATATACATACATCATGCCCAAAAACATATTGAAGAAGTTCATATGCATTGCAGATCTACGGACTCAAATTTCAGGGTACTTGTATGGCGTCAGTCCTCCAGACAATCCCCAGGTTAAGGAGATCCGTTGTATTGCGATGCCACCTCAATGGGGTACTCATCAGCAAGTGCATCTCCCATCAGCTCTTCCCGAACATGATTTCCTAAATGATTTGGAGCCTTTGGGATGGATGCACACTCAGCCAAATGAGCTTCCTCAATTGTCACCACAGGTTTCTACTTTCATCCCATGTTCAACTTTTCTGTTGTTTGTTATAGGTTGGAATGTGGTGTAGGGATTTCCTAGCTGTACTATGTTGGCCCGTAAGTTTTTGTATCAGATGTTGCTATGCCCAAGGAACAATGTGGCCGGAATGTTTATATTTCCTAGGAGACCGCAACTAAACATTTGTAGCATCCCGAATTTCCTATGTTTCCACCGAATCATAGACACATAAAGCATATCAAAATTCTACGTAACTTACCGGAATAATACTGTTTGAAATATCCAACAATGAGATTGCCTTTGTTTGTCCTCTCACATGAGCAAATTATTTATTGCAGGATCTAACTAGCCATGCTCGGATCCTAGAGAATAACAAGCAGTGGGAAGGGGAGAGGTGCATAATCTTGACTTGCAGTTTTACACCGGGTTCCTGTTCATTGACTGCATATAAGCTTACCCCCACCGGTTATGAATGGGGACGCGCCAACAAAGACACCGGAAGCAATCCCCATGGCTATTTACCAACACATTACGAGAAGGTCCAGATGCTCCTAAGTGACCGCTTCCTCGGTTTCTACATGGTTAGTGTTTTTAGCAACGCTAGGGCTGTTCCTTAATCATTGTGGAAAAGAGAATAAGAAAATGAAAAGAGAATCCCTTCTACCAGCTGCCGGAACAGTGCACTCGTACCTTTACAGTGTCTTTGGAGTTATGCAGGGATTTGCGAAGGAGAAAACAAAATAAAAGGGTTGAGCTAGTCTTTTGTTGTTTCCTTTCACTTTTCTTCTCCGCAAATCCCTTCCCAAATCCACGATCTCAAAATAGCCTTAGGGATCAAAGGATTGCAAATAACTTCTACCAAACAGTCATTCTGAACTCAAGTGTCCAAATTTATATCTTAACTTTTTCTCTCCACAAATCTCTTCCCAAATCCATGATCTAAAAAGAAGCCTTAGGGATCAAAGGATTGTCTAGATGTACCCAAATTGGAGGCTAAATGTCATTCTCCTGTGATTCTGATTACTGACTGGGTCATTTTGTGGCCATTTTTCCCCTCAGGTTCCGGATAATGGTCCATGGAATTACAACTTCATGGGAGTGAAGCATACGGTGAGCATGAAATATGGGGTCAAGCTTGGGACACCTAGAGAGTACTACCATGAAGACCATAGGCCGACTCACTACTTGGAGTTCAGCAACTTGGAGGAGGGTGAGACTGCCGAGGGAGACAGAGAGGATACATTCACTTAAAGAGACGTATCCAAAACGTAATTCTCATCTGATCTTGTATTCTGATGTGAAAACAGTTTTCTCTCCTACTGATACCGGAAACAATGTATTGTTACTTTGAACTACCGTGTAACTGTTTTAACTTCACGGTGATGAGGTGTAAATGTATGTTGTAGAAATTAACAGCCAGATAGTTCTGTAGATTAAAGCTTTCTTGTTGGTGGCTGTGTCCAGTTTTGATGTTCAATCCCTTTTTCCAAGGTTCGAGATTGTCTACTGGGTTGCTGTTTTTGGTTGGTTGGTTTCGTAGCCTTCAGAATTTCTATAGATGTTGGGAAATATTTGTGGTTTAACAAATTGTATATATAATTGCTACCCGGTTGAACGAATTACAGCGAAGTCTTTTTCATGACCCGCTATGAGCAGGGGTTTAGGAAGGAAACTTGATCGTCTCTTTGGCATTGGACTAGAATCAGACATAACCAGCCAAAACCTAAATCAAGAGATCTGGATACCACTGGCAAACGATAAAAATAGTTTCGACCATTAATGTACGCAAAAGAGGAAAAGAACACAACAATACATAAGAAACATCAACACACAAATACCACGACATGCTTTCAATTCAGTAGTCGGCTGATGCCAAAAAAAATAAAAAAAATCAGTAGTCGGCAGTCCTCTGCTTAAAACCCGGAACCTTGCCAAACATGGAAACACCTAGTAATTACTTCAATCAACTTTCTATACGAACTGAAACCCAACTCTCCGTAAATTCAGCTGATACCTCACTTCCGAGGTCACACCTGCAACTCTTTCACCACTTGCTTCGGTTCTCTCTCCTCCCATATGAAGTCCGACCCATCATCTGCCACGGACCCATCATTATCATTTGCGGGCTGACTCTTGAACAATTCATCATTTTCTATAACTGCAAACTTCTCTTTTGAGTCTCCTTTCAAAAGCTCCACCACCTCAAGCATGGTGGGTCTCTTCTCCGGCCTACTATGGGCACAAATCAATGCAACAAATACAACTCTTTTCAACTCTACATCTTCATACTTCCCATTCAGTCGTGGGTCTGCCAGTTCACTTAACCTCCCCTCGCATGCCAGGGGCAAAGCCCAATCGGTGATCGTGCGCTTCATTGAAGAGCTGAGCTTCTCGAGGGGTCTCTTGCCAGTAGCGAGCTCTAGCAAAAGAATGCCAAAGCTGTAGACATCACAGCTTTCTGATGCTTTCCCTAGCATTGCATATTCTGGGGCAAGGTAGCCAAGGGTACTCTTCACTCTAGTTGTTACATGGGTTGCACCGTCTGGTATTAGCTTTGCAAATCCAAAATCTGCAACTTGAGCTTTGAAATCTGCGTCAAGCAGCACATTGCTTGCTTTAATGTCTCTGTGGATTATATGGGGGGTTGCATGGTGGTGAAGATAACTGCATAAAATCATTTCGGTCAACAAAACATTTATGGACAATATGAAATATACAGAGGAACATTTGGAACAGGGAGCTTACGCAATTCCCTCAGCTGATCCGATAGCTATGTTCATGCGTCGATTCCAGTCAAGAAGGCACTCAGCTGAGTGGTGGCCGTGAAGATGAGAAAGTAAGCTCAGGTTAGGCATGTAGTCATAAACAATTAGACGCTCTTGTCCTTCTGCGCAATAGCCACGTAAGCTTAGCAGATTCTTGTGTCGCACTCGTGCAAGTATCTCAACCTCAACTGAAAATTCCATCTCCGCTTTGTCGCTCCAAGCCTTCAACCTCTTAACCGCAATCTGCAGATAATCCCCGTAAGGCAAGAGTTGCTTAATCTATACGGCAAGCGATTTTTATACTTGTTTTGCTTTCACAAGTCTATCCAAGTGAATTTCTCACCTAATTATGGAAGAACATATGTTCTTCTTATAAGCTATCTTAGGTAGGGCTTCTAAACGAACCAAGGTACTTGAGTTTGACCTCGTGTTCTTCCAATAAAAACTTGTTCGAGATTGGTTTGTCACATAAACAAACCAAGCTTGAACATTTTTTCAAGCTCATTAAGGTTTCAAACCAAGCTTGAACAAGCAACTACTCTGCTCGTTCGGCTTATGATGTATAAAAAATTCAAGCTACTTGAGATTGACTCGTATTTGGCTTTATTAAAGCTCGTTTGAGATCGGCTTGTCTCATAAACAAACTAAACTGGAATATATTTTTCAAGCTCATTAAGTTTTCAAACAAAGCTTGATCATTGTCACCCCTAATCTTAGGTAAATATTGCTAGGTCAGAGAGTCCACCATATAGCATCCAGACTTAATCCAACAAATTTGCATGCACAGATTTTTCTTAAGCAGATCTTTAAGGAGAGTTCTTACATTATGTTTTTCACCTTCATTTTCCCCTAAATTGTTTTCCACTTGCGGCTTCAACCTCGTGGACAAATATCTCATCGGCAAATGCACTATCAGAATCTATCACTGAAATCACAACATTCGGCACTTCTGCTAATGTCAAAAAGTGAAATCACCGTGCATAGTTCTCGCAACTATCCTACTCTAGGCTGCCACAATGATAGCAAGTTCAAATGGGAAAAGAAATCTTCCTGCCTAAGTCCCTACTTAAATATCACACTAAGTTCATTACAATATAGAATGATCAATGATCGAACTACTCGTGGAAAATTTACATGCCTTCTCCCAAGTCCCTCCATATAGTTTGACTACTACACGGATAGATGTACGGCAAAACTGTTTAACCTGAAGAGTAAGGACACTCAAAATCCAACCATATCCTCATCCAAAGTGATAAAATTATGAAGAGAAAGCTCAAGTGAGAGTCGAGATCAAACCCCGAACATACCTAATATCACACAACCCTATTGACCCTCCTGCCACCTCAAAAACCGAAAAAAGTAAAGAAGAGAAGAAACTTCATGCAATCTTCAGATTTTGTGGGCTCTAAAAGTGATATGTTCACGAGAACAAGAAATGGTATACACAAGCCAACTACTTTCCCTTTTGAAAACTTGTACTAATCCTTATGAAGGCTTCAACATTCCCCTAGCCTAACATTTCATACAAGGAGGAAATTCTGAATCTTACAACATTATGTCCAAGATGCAAACGTTTTCTCCTACCATTTCATTACTGGGTTTCATATACAAAGTGAACTAAGAGTGACATTATACTTAAAGAGATGGCACATATAAGTGCAGAAAGTGGCCATACAAACACTCCACACCCAACCAATGCTTGGTCCTAAGTTTATCCACAACTCTAAGATAGTTATAAAATGCCTAAAGGTCGTCTCTTGAGGCTCAAAGCTGATTCTTCGTTACATCGCAGAAGCCAAATTGTTTTTGGCAAACTACAATTACTAGTGCAACACTAATCTCCTCCTTTCCAAAAGGACAAGTTGGTTTGCGTGATTTCCATAGAGTCTCATTTACGTTGATTACATTTACTGGAGAGACGTATGGGGTTTATCATGTCTAAAGAGAGAAGCTAACTCCAAACTAAACCTGATACTCCATGTACAAATGCCGAATTTACTACAAGAAATGTTGACCAAAACTTGAAAGATAATCCATACCACAATTAAGAGCAAATACTGTGAGTAAAGTGGTGAGTTACAATGTCACCCAAGATGGTATGCAAGCAAATAGGACAGTTTGGAATATCTCAAATTCTTAGACAAAGGGCGAGCATATAAAGATAACTATTTCCATGCCCTCATGTTCTCCTATAATGCCACATTGACATGACATATACTGTGCTAATGAAGTTCTTGGAGAGTACTTTGGACAGACAAACATCACAAACCTAATTATCTGGCTCATTAACTTAGCACCAAATGAAAAGTTACTCCCACATAATGCATAACAGAGTTGCAAAGTACCCACAAAACGAGATCATCATACATACAGACAGACAATAATTTATATGAGCCATTTTCTCAAACTACTACTATTATGTAATTGAGAACCCAGGAGACCATAATGATACCAAATCAATTATATCTGCTATCCTTTCCAGTTTTCCTACATGAAACTCATAGGAACAAAAATCTTCATATCACCTAATTCTTCGCTGTTTCCCCAAAAGTTTGTTTATTGACCATACACTTGTCAAATGTTCAAGAAAATAGGTATATGGGCATGAAAATCTAAAACCAAAACAGAGAGAGCTAGGAATTTGGGTCATTACCTGAGATCCGTCCCACAGCTGACCCCAATAAACACTACCAAATGCACCTTCTCCGAGCTTGTTATCGTAATTAAAATTGTTTGTAGCAGCATGCAATTCCTTCAAAGAAAATACCCTCCATGTTGGTTGCTTCTTTCCCTTTTCTTTCCTGCGTGTTTAAGCACTCACAAGTTAGCAAAACCAGCTAGAGGACAGTGGGACTGGTCCTCCATATCAGTCGGTCCACACACCAATTCATCAAAAATAATAGCAAAACAAAAATCTTCAATCTTCATAACCATTTCAATTTATAACCTATAGCCATAGGGCAGGGAAATTCAATGCTGGTTTGAAAATTAACGACCTTCAAAAATGTTTCAAGGTTGGTTTGTTCATGGGTCGAGCCGATTTCGAACCGAGATCTTATCAAACCGGTCAAGTTCAAATTTTTAAGAGGTAATAAGCTTATCGAGCCGAATAAAAACTATTCAAGCTTCATCTTAACAAGCTTACAGTTACAAGATGTGTTCAAGCTCGATCTCGAAGCCGAGTAAGTTAATTTGTTTACTGTTCCTAATTAACTAAGGTTTCCTCTTAAATTTAAATATGGGTAATTAGCTTAAGCACTTCCCAATCATCATTTGAGATCAAACAAGGGTACTATTGCATACACTACACTAAAAAAAAAGCGCCTTATTAGCTCCGAGCAATTGAAATAATGAATGAAGTAACGAAAGCTTACCGATCAAAACCCTTTCCGCAACAAATCATCGATCCGAACGCCATGCCCTTCAAACTCTCTCTCTCTCCCTCTCTCTCTCTCTCTCTCTCTCTCCGTGAGTGTGTGTGATTATTTACTCTTTCGCTTCTCAAGTTCTCAACTGTCAAGATTCGATTAGGGGTGATGAGCGTACGGATCAAACCAGTTCCCACAAGAAACCAAAAAGCATAAAGCCATAAGTTTCCTCTCTCTCTCTCTCACTCTCTCTAAAATTACTACTCCCACATGGATAAAAAAAAGCTGGCAGGGATAAAGTTAAGCTGAAGAGATGCGAAGCGTAACGCTTTTAGGTAGACGCAGACATTTTCTTTTGAGAGAGAGAGAGAGAGAGAGGAGAGAGAGAGAGAGAGGCAGCTTGCGAATGTCGCGCGAGGAGATTTGCAATGGAACAAGAAAGTCTTTTGCGTCTCTGCCTTCAATTCTTTTGCGTTTGCTAACTGTTTACTTCAAACCTCATTTGCTGTTTACGCAATCAATGTTTATTTTCCTCCTTTCAAAAACAATTATCGCGGATCAACAAAAAAAACAATTATCCACTCCGTCCCATATTGTTGATCTTATTTTTACTATTAATTCTTCTGTCCGAATTTAGGGCCAGTGATATTGCCACACCCTTTTTTGTTATTGCCACACCCCTGCAGTGTATTTTTTTTCCAAATTTAATAGCCTCTTGTTCTATTCTAATCGGATAAAAGATGAGATTACTCCTTTTGTCCGGATTTAATAGTTTCTCATTATATTCTAACCGATAAAAAACGAGTTATATATTTAAATTGGTAATGAATTTTACATTCAATATAAATCTTATTTGATAGATCTCAATTAGTTTTATAAGATAATATTTTCAAAATCATATAAAATATTATAAATTACAAGATATCATGGATCAAAAAATGGCACAAACTCAAAAAAGTACTATTAAATCTGGACGGAGGAAGTATTTGGTACTTCTAAAAAAATTAGTTATATCTTTTAATTTATAATATTTTTTATAGTATCAAATATAGATCTTGTTTGATAGATTTCAAGTAACTTTATTAAACAAAATTTTCGAAATCATAAAAAATATAATAAATTGTGAGATATAGACAATTGTTCGAGTGACACAAAAAGTAAAAACAAGACCAAGAATATGAGACAGAGGGAGTACTAAATTTACTACTAGTACTATGGAAAAACTCAACATTATTAGGCACGATTTATGATTAAATTATGACCATAATATGAGTTTGTCTAAGGAAGGAATTTTTTTACTGCAGACGCGTATATCTTTTATTTTAAATTGATGTCAATTAATTCCAACTATAGTCTCGATCGCAACATATAAATTACTAGAAGCAACAGTAAACAAATACTACGAAACTTGTGTAACAAGACTATAGGGGCTCGTTTGGATGATGTATTAGGTTTGAAGGTATTATGTAAGAAAGATGATTGGATAGTATGAGGTATTATGTAAGAAGAGTGGGTCCACATTGATGTGACGGGGGAATTAAATAATACTTGGTTTGGATGAGGTATAAAATGAGGGGATAAGATTGTTTTGTAGTTGAATAGAAGAGAGAGGAGGTATTATAAGGGGGATTCCACATTGCCGGCTCTCACCCTAGCCATGTGTAAGCCCCCTTCAGGAGGTATTAGGGGGGTTATGGAGGAGGGGGTATTAAGATATCTCCGGTTATTGGCTTGTCAAACTATGTCATAGGCCCACGTATTAGAAGAGTGTATATTACAATACCTCTTTCTATTGTGACATCCAAGCAGGCCTTAAATCCTTAGAATAGGCCATATCGGAATTCGTTGAAATGTTTACATCAAACCTCATTTTCCCAACAATTAACTCCTCTAGAAAAGCACAACATTATGAGCCACCATATATGATTAATTACGACTATAACATGGGTTTGTTGGGTAGCCGTTTTCATTAAGGTTTGGCATGCTTTATCTTTTGTAGGTATTTTTATGATGGGAATTGATTTCTACACTTCCTTTTTTGATAACCATATTCTTTTCTTTGGATTTTAATGTTGAAAGTGTATGTATTTTTTTTACTAAAAGACAAAAAAAAAAGAGAGTGAAATATCAAAAAAGTGAGTGTAAAAATCGATTTCTTTTATAACCGCCATTCTATAGATTCAAGACCCACCAAGTCTTTGCCATGAGGCAAATCTTGTCCTCCTTTGATTAACGCGTCAATCTTTTCAGTCGCCCTTTTAATTTGATGTCAACTAATTCCAACTATAATTTCGATCGCGACATTTAAATTAAAAACAAAAGTAAAACAAATACTACGAAACTTGGTACTCCCTCCGCCTCATTTTTATTGTTCATTTCCGTTTTTCGTGTCGTTCTTTTAACGTTTATATATTCCAATATGAATCTCCAAAACTATACAATATGGATCTTGTTTGATAGTTCTCGATTAGATCTATAATAAAATTTATGAAAAATATTGTAAATTGAGATATATAAGCGTTGAAAGAACGACACGAAAAACGAAAATAGTCAATAAAAATGGACGGATGGAGTAATATGTAGATGCTACCACACCAGAATTGTTTGTTATACTATACTATATAAATCCTCAGAATAGGGGTCAGATCGAAATTCATTGAAATGTTTATTATACTGACAAGTGGGTCGTTGAAATGCTGGCATACTAAACAAGGAGAAGAGAACCAGCTGCCCATTTGAATCAGTGGGGGTGCAATTGTAGGTTAAAAGGTACCGTAGTTAATTAGTCACAAAAGGGAAAAGTCACTTTTAGAACAAGAGAAAACAATGACAAGGTAACAACACATAAGTCTTGATCATTGATTAAACATTAAGGGGCAGTTCCACTTTAACTAATCATAAATAAAACAACTTTCATTTTTCATATCTCTGGATGTTTGGGTCAGTTTACCCGCATCTCGATTAATTTCTGCGTTCTAATCTCATCGTCCGTTAAGGATGACTCGTATAAAAAACCGACAAAGTCCAGTATGAATTATAATAGCAGATTTCGAATATAAAATTTAGAAGGAAGAAAAACTATGAGTCCCGATAGAACTGCAAACGAACTGAGCTCCGAGGCTTTGCTCAGTTCGTTTAGTTAACGAGTAGAGTGTAACGACCCGCTCTAGGAGGGTTAGCATAAACTGTCTCAATGAAAGCTAAGTATCAACTTTAATAAGATTCATTCCATAAACGCAACACAAAGTCGACTAAGTAGATTACATTCGGCTTCCAAGACAAAATTAACAAAGAGAACTATACAAGATGAGTTCGCATCCACATATGTTACAACAACTCTCCAAAATTTATATCACAATATGTACTATGCCAAAAGGACACCAAGTCGACCCTCATCCCAACTCCTACAGCTTGTCAGACCAGTAGTGGACCAAAACTCTACTTCAGTTACCTGAAAGAGTAGTGAGTGTTACTGCTTCATTCAAACGGAGAGCATAAAAATGGTTTACAAGAGCAAACATGGATCGAGTAATGCTTCTAATCATACTGAGTCCACTTACCCACTTAAATCCCGGGGAAATGACGGCTCAGAACGTATTTTGATAATTAATACCCGCCAAAGACATTTTCAACATTAAAAAATGTTCTCAGCATGTCCTTAACGGGTATTAATTATCAAAACACGTCATTGACCGTCATTTTCCCTTAAATCCCACATTTTTCAGAACGTAAAAATAATAAACCAACATACCAAACATCGAATCCATGTTTGTTTGCCAACAAAGGAAAATCAAATGTATGCCATTATCTTTTCTGAGGTCCTGAGGCCCCTGATTGCGGGAACTGCACATGATCTGCAAGCTAGTGTAAAAAAGGGGTTTTGGATAGAAATAATGGACACTTGCGGAATGTGGGCGCGCACTTGGTTTGTTTATCCATTCGCATAAACCACCTGAGGTCTTAGGTACCAGTTCATATTGAGTCATTAGTTCTCCTTGTTGATATGATGCTACTGTGGCTGGAGACTTACGGTTAAGGTATTAGAGCCGGTTAATGTTGTGACAAGACTTACTATTTCATATCTACGAAATCTCACCAAAAATTAGAAACGTACAAAACTTCGAATCGTACTAAAGTTATACCCTCCAACCAGTGCCGGCCCACCCCCAAGGCCAAAGAGGCCGGGGCCTCGGGCATCCCAAAAATTCCAAATTTTAGGGGCACTCCAATATTTTTACTACTTGAGTAGAACTTTTTTGAAACTTTTGCTTCTAGAAATGCCAACACTAGTAATATTCAAGTGATACTCATGCGTTTTTGAGATAATATGTATTTGCCTATTTGGAGACTTTGTATTTTGTGTTCGTATGTAATGATTAGTAGAACTTTATATTGGTTTGGCTTTCTCGTATTGTGACTATTGCTGTAAAAATTGTTAAATATTAATTCTTTAAGGACACATTTTTTTTATGAAGCCTTGGACACTAAAAACTCTTGGGCCGGCCTTACCTTTAACATTGGTGTTATATGAAGCTGTTACTTTACTGCTACGTACATGTTCTTCAAAAATATATAACCTATGACTAAAACCTTACGTTAATTTGATCTCCTCTTTACTCTATCTCCTCTCGACAACTTGGGTTGAGAATTGGACCACTTATTATGGATGACTAACAAATCCATGCTGCAAAGTTGGAGCTTCTATATGAAGCTCAAACTAATTAGGTATTTCAAGAAAAAGTTACACACAGACTTAACAAACACCAAGTGGCCTATATATAAGATTACACGCTTGATTAGGGTTATCCTGATTAATTATTCGTAGAATTCGGATTCATCAAGTGTTTTGGTGGAAACTCTGCTCCTTCACGTTGGCAATTCGATGTCTGGTTTTGGTAGAATGAGAGAGGGAGGCCGGAAAATCGGCTTACTGATATGTAAAGTGCTCATTTACTGCAAGTTAGTACTATCATTTTTTCATTTTTATGTGATGGATGATTAGGTTGCAAAGGGATAAGTAAATCTGTTTGGCATTGAAAATTCTCTCTATTCATTACGGAGTTCGCAAACTTCGTGCTCATCTGACTTTTCTCTCAGTATTAGTTTTTCTTGACCCTGCCGAACCCATTTCTGCAGTTCATAAAAGTACTCTTTTAGCTTCACCAAGAGCAGGGAATTGAGAGCTTAATAATAGAATATTGTTATTTTTGATCGACAAAAGATGAAATTTTATTGTTAAGTGTTTATTAGTCCACTTCATCTATGAGTCCCAATAGGACTGCAAACGAATCGAGCTCGGCTCAGCTCGTTTAGTTAACGAGCAGAGTTTAGCACTCCAAAGCTCAAAAAAGTAGACTCGGCTCGTTTCAATGAATGAATTAGGCTCGGTTTAAAGTCGAACCGAGCTCAAACACCACAAAGCTCGGCTTGGCTCGTTTACAACCGAGCCGAACTCGAGCTTGAATTTTTGGCTTGTTTAGTCAATGAGCCGAGCTCGAACACAACAAAACTTGTCTTGGCTCGCCTCGTTTGCAGCCCTTAGTCCCGAGCCTTGATCAGCTAACCTGTTGGGATTAATAAAACAATTTCCATTTCCAACACAACGGGAAAGAATTGAGGATTTTCTTGGCCATTGTTCACCGGCGACGGAGGAGATGAATGACCGGTAGCTCTGTCTGAGATCCAACGGGTCCAGGAGCAACGAGGGTGATGACAAAATCAGAATTGAGTACGGTGGGGTTCGATGACGAGTTGTAGTGTTGTACTCTCTGTAGGATATGTCTGATTTCTGAATGAACAAATATCCCTTAGGAATAGATGTGCCGGAGATGTTAGAATAGTCAATGGAAATGAATGAGAGGAGTGATCTAGAAGGGTGAAGAAGAGAGTAGGGGTGAACAAAGAGGGATTAGATAGTGGAGACCTTAACCCAAGATCCCAAGAAGAAAAGACAATAGAGCCCTGAAAAGAGGATAAGACCCCTTTTGAATTAGAGCTCACAAACTTTCTCTCTCTAAGAAATGTTCACAATGAGCTCAATCTGGCATTCAATGAAGAGAAGTTTCATATTTATAGACCACACGAGCTAATGCTCGGACGCCAAGTGACGCGCTGATAAAATGACACGTGTCCCTTCTATACCCCCTGACCGCCGAGGTGTCGCTACCCTCGCGATGACCGCGAGTATGACGGTAAACGTATCCTCTTATATGCGGAGATCTTCTTCTTCTTTTACAGCCACCAAGCCACTAGATCCCTTTCATTCCCGTAGGGCAAGGTCGTGACCTGCTCGGTCGCGCCTGTACCGCTGCCAAGCCTCAAGGGGCCCCTCGGGTCCTGCTTAAAGGCCGGAGCAGACATAAGAGTCTGGGCAAGTTCTCAGTGTGCCTTGGTTAAATCGCGTTATCGTCTCTATTGGATTGGGACCGCGCCAAGTGTCCACCTGAATAAATGTAGTTCTCTCCTTATGGGAGGAATATGGGCTCGCGACCCTTATACGGGCGCTGCATAGCGATGGGTAGCATGAGGCTCCTTCGCGCAAGGGGCCACGTGTTGCGCGACTGAGGCGTCACGTGGCAAGCTAGGGTTCGTCGGTCAAATCGTCAACCCCGCGAGGACGAGTACATGTGTCACATGCTTATTGGATAGTCAAACGGTCAACAGTCGCGTCTATTGACCTTTCCTACACTCTCTGTAGAGAACCGAATAATTTTAAATCTTTAAAATGTTTATTAAATGCCAAATTGGGAAAACATAGCTAATGTGGTGGTTATTTGAATTGAGGATTGAAGTGAAAGAATAGAAGATTGAGGGAGTGTAAGTGTAATAAATGAAAATAGTGGTATAAAAGGGGTGTGTGTGTGTGGTGTAGGAGATCATTTGATCTCTATCACTCCCTCTCTCTCTCGTGCCGATCTCTCTCTCGGCTCTACCTCTCTCTCTCTTCTCCTCTCGCACAAAGCTCCACTCCATCACCCAAAAACCTT
>JAOTQK010000023.1:22995076-23009980 GCA_025642025.1 Rhododendron ferrugineum
GACCCCACAAAAAATCTCTAAATTGCCCCAACTTGTGTTAAGTGCATAGAAATCCCAAGCGTTCTCTTCTTTTTGAGAGGTGATAGTGTTAAAAATGAGACTATCATGTATTATTTTTCAAATATAACAAGTCTTTTGGGACCAATTATGAGACAAAAAATGAACTATTAGTGCATATCGATCTTATAATTAACTTTTTGATTTAGTTATTTTTGGACTTGTGCGTAGAAAAAATATATTGCATATGAATTTAATTTTTAACCCCACTAATCAAAATTTCTGGCTCTGCCCCTGCCGCAACAACACCAAAGGCAAACCCACCATTCTCATGTTCCTCTCCATCTCTCTGATATCCGTACCTATAATTATTAGGTGTTATGTTGAAGGGTACACAAACTGTATGATGGTCTCGGTCTCCGCGCTCGGCTCTCTCTGGCTCATCCCCTGCACTGTAGGATTTCCGGTTTTGGGAATTAGTATATGAAAATATAAGGAAGTATTGCAAATGTTCGATGAGGTTAAATATGATTACAACCGGTGTATACATAGTGAAGGCCAAGGGGTCTAGGACGCGGCTAAAGACTGGGCAAAAGGAAAAAATGAGACATGCACCGACCTGAAGGGCAAGTTTGGGCGTTGGTCCAATTTTGAATGCCTTAAATTGGGTCCCATGGGTTGGAATTTATAAAGTCTAGCTATCTAGCGCCAAACGCAGACTAAATCAACTCTTTTTGTTGCCCCATTCGCTTTCAAGTAAAAAGTCTATTCTATCTCTCGTGGTTAGGGGTTTCGTGCGGATCGCCTCCCTGTCTTTTAAACATGCATGACCTTATATATAACTCCTCGTGATTTATGGAGTAAAAAGCACCATTGCAAATTCCATCAAATATTTACGTGCCTTGTAAAGAAAATCATCTTTTGAAATTAATGCTTTTTCCTCCAACTATAATGACGAGAATACCCTTCTTAAATCCATATGCTGTGGTTTGTTTTGAGGAATGGATTTGGGAGACCATGCAGGGAATTGGGAGTGGTGAAATGGTGATGCTAATATTGTTGGGTTTGTGGAGTGAGTTAGCAAGAAGCTCATAAATTGAAGTCATACATTAGTTGCTTATTTTGGACATTTCAATGTACTGTAGCAGTTATCGGAGTTCTATGTGCCTTTTACTCCATAAACCAAGAGGGGTTATGCGGTCATGTTTGAAAATCAGGGAGGCGATCCGCACGAGGCCCAAATCACAAGGGGTAAAATGGACTTCTTCCTAAAAATACAAATCAATTGACATTGTGAAAATTCACTTTCCTTGGAACTTTCATTGCCGTGACTTGCTGTTCATTTGGGTAAAATTCCTCGTCAGTTTGTCATTGTCCCAGCATTAATTTGACGTCCATGTAGACCATATCTACAAGAAACTTGATGTTATGAATGTGCCTTCAATTTCTTCTTTTTTTGGGGGTGTTTTCTATTGTGTTTAGACTTCTATAGCAAGGCTTTGATTGTGTTTATTATATACAGATAGATACAATATTACGGTATTCTACAGGCAAGTCTTTTTGGAGAGTTTATGCAAGAGTATTAGGTTTTTTAGTCCCTAGTGAGTTGCGAGTACTCAATTACTCTTGGTATCTCTTTCTTTGGGATTCAAGGGTGCTGCAATCTGTGGATCGGAGTGACGGGTATAGCCAGCTCCGTTGTAATCTTGCTCCTTGGTTATAATGAATCCTTTCTTGCTCTTCGCCTGTGGAATATACTTTGCATTGTGCTTTGTAAAACCACGTATATCTTATTGTTCTTGTGTTTTCGCTTTTTGTTTGCATACTTTGTTTTCTCGTGGCTTGACATTAGAAGGGGCGTTAAAGATTGATCAGTGATAGTATGTAGAAAGCCTCTTGTCATAAAGCTCCAAATCTTACAGGAGACGAAAGCCCTGGTGAAGGGAGGAAACATGATCTGGAAAGCTCAGTACGGGACGACAAATCATGTGGTGTGAATCAGAATTGTCAAAAATAGTTGGCAAATACTACTAGTCAATTCTCAATTTTCAACAAAATTTTCTGAGGCCGAATAACATGTTCGTTGAATATATATATATATATATATATATATATATATGTGAGTTTCCCTTACTAAGGTTATGGTAATCAAATTAAAATTTCATTTGAAGCATCACTCTATGTGGCACTGATCAACACAATTATTTGAGATCTCACATAGCACAAGTGATTGGTATGTAAAATGTCATGTATAGAGTGCGTATCAAATACTCGTTATTATAACTTTAACTTCAGAGTCTCGGAATTAGTCGAGTTGCGTGCAAGTTAGTCCGAACATCCGGTTATTAAAAACCAACATTAGCATGCATTCCAAGGAACTTCATTCATTCTAAGCTGATGGGGAAAGAAACATGACAGTATTGATTTTCTAGGCAAGGAACTACGTTATTTTATATTTTTATTCATCAAATGTTCCAATACAAATCAATCATATACTAATATTCAATGCAAGAAAATTGAAAAACCCATGAAAAAAAATTACATCTCATCCCCCCATGTAAATATCTTCTTGTATCTAAAACAAGGCTGCCATGGCAATGCTCAAAATAATGACAAAGAAACCACCCGAAACCGCAGGTGAAGAAGAATCTGGAGGAGGAGGTGACCCTTGTCCGGGCGTGGTAGAAGTGGTGGGCCCACTGGCAGTTGGTGGGGTGGCCGACGGCTCCGGGGCACAAGCTTCAGGGGTGGTGCTCGAGGTGGGAGAAGGCGTGGACGGAGGAGGAGGAGGAGGAGGAGTAGTCGTGGAAGGTGGTGGGGCGGCACCGGGAGTGCCAGTGGCGGAGACGGTGATGGTGAGCTTCTGACCAGACGCGCAGTGTCTGCCGTAGGTGCAGATGTAGTACTGGTCGCCGGCAGAGGTGAGAGTGATGTTGGCCGGACCAGTGGTGATTGGGTTTCCGATGGGGTTGGTGTCAGTGCAGGCATCGTATGAGTCTTTTGTTACTTGGAGCACATCATGTGTGTTGGTTGCGAAGTTAAAAACTGCACATTCAAAATCAACACATCAATTAAAGAAGACGAGGGATGAACAATTTTTTTTGTTTTGTTTTTATCGCATTAATTCGTAGTTGATTTTTTTTTTGTTGAAAATGTAAGTAGTAATTAATGATATAATAATTAAAATTAGGAGACCGATGTTTTGGTTCAAACCAGCAAAGAGAGACAATATTTTGCAGTACAAAAGTTATGTCCGAAGATTATGTTTTTTTCTTTGGAGGGATCACACTTTATACGTTAGCGGGGTTAGGTTTTAGTATGTCCAAAGATCTTGTTAATACAGCATGCAGTTTGAAGAAATGGGGAGAATGACAAGACACTTACTCAAAGTGTCACCAACAACGAAGGTCTTATCAGAAGCCCAGGAAATGTAAGCCTCAGCACCATTTTGAGGAACGATCCAACCTGAGGTGTCTCCGACCACATGCACTGTTTGTGCCGCCGCACATTGCAGCATAACCGCAGCAACAACACCAAACACCGCCAATACCATTCTCATGTTCCTCTCCATTTCTCTCTGCTGTGTCTCCTAGCTTGGTATCAATATGTAGAATGATGAGGTTCTGTTAGGTTGATGAAAGGTTACACAAACTATGTATATTGGTGGTGTTGGACTCTCTCTCTCTCTCTATCTCTAGAAATGATAGTAGTATGTAAATAAGGAAGGAAGAGTGTATTGCAATTGTTTGATGAAGATATGAGGTTACAGACGGGGGTATATATAGTGAAGGGGCCGGGTCTAGAACGCGGCAGATTAAGGAAAAATCAGACCAAGGACCGAGTTCCATGTGTGTTGTGTCCCTCCCTCCCATTGGGTTGGAATTTAGCAGAAGTCTAGGAACCAACCCCACCGCCCAATGCATGGGGGACATCTCTGAATTAATCAACTCTTTTCTGTTGTCCCTTGCCTTTCTGTTAAAGAAATTACTCAAAATCAATGAATTTATAGTATTAGAAAAATCAAAATGTAGTTTCCCCTCCCTGGGACTTTTTGGCTCTTGACTTACTGTTTAAATGGGTCCAAGTCCTTGCATGTATGCTTCTCTTGGTTCTGCCACGTGGCTCGGTCACGTGCCAGCCAACAGCGTGGCACACGACAATCGTCATGCATGGCGTCAGTCCAAGAAGCGGTCAATTGTGACGTCACGGGAGACACACGTATACGCGCGAGCTCGGCACAAGCTATCTTGGAGGCCAATGTAAGTAATTTCCCGTATAAAGTACAATATCAAACCCTAGAGAAGTAAGTATGTCGTCTTCGCTCACACTCTAGCTCTATACTTTTCCTCCTCCAACTGAGACTTACTCAGCCATCAGAGTTCCTATCGATCATCTCTAGTAGGCAAGGCACTAACGTGGTTCACTGTTTTGTAGAGTCATGTTTCGATCCATATCCAACCGAGGAGTTCCAAGAGAGGAGATTCAACTAGAACACCACCCCATAGTCTCCAGTTTATTAAGAGAAAATACTAATATATTTCATCTAGATTGTGCATAAAATTTATTTCGTAACGAATATTTATCATTGCTTAATATCACTACTTTAGTTGGATGAAACTGGTTAATTTCGGATGTGTTTGGACAAAAAAAATTTGGTACTTCTACTATCTTATCTTTTGGTCATTTTTTGCTGAATTTTTGTAATTAATTATTAGTCTTGACAAAAAGAATTTAAAAAGCAAAATATTTTTACCGAAAGCCTAAAAAATTCACTAAACACAAAAATAGTTCAGAAAAAATAGTCTTCTACTGTCTTTAGCGCCTCTAAAGACGTCTTATCTTGACATTTTCAGTTAATATAATTATACTTTATCGTGAGGTTCGATACCTCTCATCGAAATAGATGATTAAAGGAAAATCAATGAATTTTTTTGATGTGAGAAAATTCGTCCCTGGAACTTTGGCTCTTGACTTGTCAGCTTCTCTTGGCATTGTACGTTCATGTAGGCCATGTCTACAAGACTAGAAATTAGAACTACGGTAGTTTCCAGCTTTTTAAGACAAATAACAAGATAAAATAGTCTACTTCTGAATGTTGATATAGCTGCTTTAGTTGAATAGGTATAATGAATTCCTCTAAGCTTTTTGGGCCTTTGCGAGTTTTATCCTCATTCCAAAAAAAACCGCGTTTGTTAGTTTTGCACCAAATTTTTGTGGATTATTAATTCAATCAGAAAACCCAAAAATGTTTACTTTCACTTAAATGTTTTTGGAAATATCCAAGAAATCCCAAAAAGCCAGCTTTTGGGGCTTTATCTTGGATATTTTCAAAAATATTTGGGTAAAAGAAAAAAAAATTTAGATTTTTCTATTCCTCTCGTCGAGACGAATCAATAATCCACAAAAATTTGGTGCAAAATGAACAAAGACAAAGAAAAATTGAATAAGGACAAAACTAAAAAATCCCAAAAAAATCTTAGCAGAACGGGCACCGCGTTCCACTTACAAATTTTTTCACATTTTTTTATTTTGTCCTTATTTGAATTTTTTTCTCGTTTGGTAGTTTTGCGTCAAATTTTTTTGACTTTTTGATTCGTATCGACGAGATGAATCGTTACCCAAATATTTTGAACCAAGACCACTTTTAAGTAAAAAAAAAAAAAGTCGACTTCTTTTACTTAAAAGTGGTCGTTCAAAATATTTGGGTAAAAGTAAAAAATTTTAACTTTTTCGATTCGTCTCGTCTCGTCTAGACGAATCAAAAAATCAAAAAAAATTGGCGCAAAACAAACAAACGCGAAAAAAATTCAAATAAGGACAAAACTATAACTTTTATTATCACTGTGTTTATCATTTTTGTCAGATTAATGTCTAACATCTTGGATTAATCGTTTGTCTTAACAAACGAAATTTAAAACATCCCGACCAAAGACGCAAAAATTAAATGTACGAAATACGGAAAAACCCACCAAATGGTGCTTAATTGACTTGGAAGAAAAATTAGCTAAACTGGTGCTTAATTTTGACTTGGAAGTTTCTGAGCAAATATCAATCAAATGGTCAATGAAACGACTTTCCTCGTTTGGCTTCCCGTAAAGTTTGAAACTTTTGTACTTGTATTAGCAATTGTCTTGGCTGGTTACTACTTCTACTATTGATGGTTTTGAATTGGGGTATTGATCAATGTCGCGGTGACAGGTATCGATCGGGAGACGAATTAATGTCATGGTTTCGGGTGTCGACATCTCGGTACGTGAGGGTATGGAGCGATTGATCGATCGGGCGTTGTGGAAGGAAAAATATAATTTTCAGAAATCTTTATCATCAAAGCGCCTATAACTCAATTGCATAGTCTGTTTTACTACATCTTTAGTCATAGGGAGATAATCTAGCAAAGTTTTATCTGTACATCAATTTTACTGATTTTAATTATCAGTGCCCTATAATGTCTACTATTAGATTCACAATTTGGGAATTCCGAGCTTATATGAAAACCTTCCTTGCTTTTTAATCGTTAAAGAGAAGTCCAAGTATCCAAGATTGTGGAAAGTCGGTGACCTAGACCAAAGATGACAAAAGGTTGTTTGTATGAGGTTAGCTTATTCACGGAGGAGCCGTGAATAAGTCGTTTGCGGAGCTGCACGATCTCAGTCGTCCGTTTCGGTATTGGATGGTTTGGATTTTGAAAAACTATTCGCTGGAAGAGTTAACTATTTGCTGGAATAGTTAACTCTTCCAGCGAATAGTTTTTCAAAATCCGAACCGTTTAACTCTTCTAGCAAATAATTTTTCAAAATCCAGACCGTCCAATATACTTTGGACGCACACGATTTGGCTCCATAAACGTTATTCATGAAAAGCTCCGTAATAAAGTTTTTCTCTATTTGTATTCCGGACATACAAGATAATTGTATAGACTATAGAGCTCTCGAGGACCACGGATTATGGACATGTATGGTGTAGAAAATATACTACTATATTCAAGCAGATTAGGGGCCGTTGGGCCGTTTCAATATCTTTTTAAACTTTTTTTTTCAAAAAAAAAGTAATTTCAAACTTAAATATAATGAAAATGGAAAATAACTTTTTTGATTTTTTTTCGCACCGTTTAAAAGATCTCAATGAAATCTATCAAATAAGATCCATATTGGTAAAAAAATTATTTGCGTAAATACATGATTTTTGAGCTTAAAATTACTTTACTTTTCAAAAAGTACTTTTTCAAGGAAACTGGAACGGGTCTCATTGGAGAAAGTATTCTATAGTCTCGGACTAATGGTCTATAGCAATCTCAATCCCACAAAAGAACTAGGAGTGTCTGTTACCAAGCACGGATAGCTCGAACAAGGGACAACACGCATGTTGTCCCTAGCGGACAACACGCACCCCATCGGGTTCACAAAAGAATGGATTCTATCAAAAAATGTATGCGGTCCATACATTTTTGTACAAGTTTAGATTTTTTTTTTTTGAAAATGTCAATTTCATTTCATATCAAAGCCCGAAAGCAATACAGATTCTATCAAAAGATACAGGAATGAACCAAAACTACCAAGACTTCGACATAGGCACCCCCTGCAGAAGAAAGACCGACTAAATCGCCTAAATTAGGAACCAATCTAGGTTCAGGTAGTAGAGACCCCCGAACAGACCCCTAGCTCAAACCCGAGAAAGCACATATGAAATCTGGACGAACACCGAAACCTCCAGCTACAGCCCAATCGCGCAACCAAACTGCCTGCACAACCCAGACACGCAATGAAACCCTAACGCAATTGAAGAATCCGGCCAAACAACTCAACCGACACTAAACCTAAAATTATTAACCCACCACCAACACCCACTGAACCTAGAAAAACTAGACCAGTACAAGTCGGCCTGTGAGACCAGCCGAAAAACTACCAGGCCAAACTGCCGGCAAAAGGAAAAGAAAAGCAACAATAAAATACCCCTAACTCCAGCCTCACCACCTTTATTAGCCCTACCGACGCTTGCCGCTTGTCGGACCACCACACGTCAAATCTAGTGTGTGTGTGTGTGTAGGGGGGAAGGGGAGCCTCACCTTTATTAGCCATACCGACGCCCGTCGCTTGCCGAACCACCACACGTCAGATCTGGTGTGGGGTGGGTGGGTGTGTGTGTGTGTGTGTGGGGAGGGGGGGAGGCGGGGCCCCCCTCCTCCAGATCTGGAATCGGTTTTTTCTTTCTCTCTCTAGCGGCTGTACTCTACTAGTTTAGATTAGTTTCTCAACACAGACACTCTTTTTTGCTCTACATTATTTACGCCCTTGGTCCAAACACAAGACATTTACAAGCGTATCCATACACAGATTGGTATACGCAAAATACACAGAAACTGTGCGGGATTTACTTTAGATCCCATACAGATAATTTGATCCATTCAAAAATTGGTTGTATCGGGTATCGGTGAGTACTTTTATCATTATGGGTAAGATAAGCTTGTTCTAAGAATTATGGGCATCTCGTACCATTCCTTCATTTCCCAATCCTCCCTTCGTTTCTCTATTTGGGAGGAAAAACTTACTCCAATCCGCACTCTATTCCTCCCTCCATTTGCGAGGATGGAATTTCATACTCCGTATTTGAAGTATGAAAAATTTATAAAGGATCTCCTCTAATTTCATCAAAGGAGTGTAACTTTTAATTCTTATTATAATTATTATTTTTATACAATTCCCATTCAAAAGATATTCACAATGCCTTTAATATAAGATCAATATTGAATATTTTTAATTATGGTTTAATCTGAAGAATGATAGTTTAAATTTTGAAGGAAAAATGGAACAAAAGTGAGTTTTTTGAAGAATGAAAGTAGCTAGAAATAGAGCATTGAGTTAAAGTTGAGATGAATAGTCAAATGCTCTAAAATTATTTTTCTGATAAAATATGGAGTATATTATTTGCATACTCTCAAATAGAGTTTTGGGGGAGGATTGGTTGAAGATGCTCGAATGACAGTAAGGATACCTACACAGATTTTGTGTGGGGCCTATTATGGGTCTCACACAAATAATTCGAGTCATTCATTAAATGTAAACTATTTTTTAGGGGATTTTGAAAAAAATCAGCTTAATTCGATATCTATAGGTGTTTGATCCAATCATCTAACTTTTCATTATCCTGAAATCTAAATGAAAAATTAGATTATTGGATCAAGCTCATATAATTATCGGATTGAGCTGATTTTTTGCGGGAGCCTTTAAAAAAACATTATACATTTAATAAACGACTCGAATCATTCGTGTGGAACCCCGTAATGGACCCCACACAAAATCTGTATAATTTTGCTGTGTGAGTAGCGGCACTGGAAAAGAGCAAGCCAAAAGCCCAATCACAAGGTTCAAATTTCCAATCTTCCACCTATTTCTGGCGGGAAAATCCGAAAAACCTTTAAAAATGCCCTAAATCCATTTTGGCGCTCGAAATTCTTCCGAATAACGTTTCCCGAGGGGAGAAGTTGGGCAGCTCTCACACCCCTTTTTAAACAGCTTGCGACAATAATGGCGATTGGTTCAACCTCTGATTCCGAACAGAGCATACAAAATCAGAAGGGCAAGATGACTAACAGTGGTAAGAAGAAGGAAGACAGGTCTCGGAAACAATCCGACGACGACGGTGTTAATCTTCGGGCGAAGCGCACCAAGCGTGCCGGTGTTCGTCTTGTCGGAGGTCGAATCTACGATTCTGAACACGGCAAGACTTGTCATCAGGTATCATCGATCCATCTGACGAAACCCTCACGCGGAATCTCAAAACACGTTTGTTGTTTTTTCTCTTCGTTTGATTTGAAACTCTGAGAAAACTTGGGGAAGTTGGATTACTCTTGTAGGAATATGCAAAACCCTAATGCAGGATCTAGAAGATACAGATGCAGAAAATAAAGCATGAAAAAACACAAACAAGAATATAGGATTTATGTAGCTCATCAAACGCGGGCTACATCTAAAGTCCCTGTGTTTTGTGTATGCACTTTCTTGCTATCGTGGGGTTTTCCTCAAAAAGTTTGCATAAGATAGGCCTTGTTCCACATTCGCCTTTGCATTGTTTCTCTGAAACATTGTGTAAATACAAGGTTCAGTGATATGGAAATCTACTTGTGCGAATATATTGTTTGTTTATTGGAGTAAATGAAAAAACCAGGAAACCGAAATGTGGACCAATATGTTCAGGAAAACGTATTACTTTACAATCCAAATCATTGAACCATCTGCATTTCTTATTACAGAGCAAGTAATGCTATATACACACTTCTCAAATATACATTTCAGAAGTGCTGGATCCCATAGCATGTGGACCCTACTTGTGTGACTTACCTTTTTTGTGTTGTGTTCGGTGGTATGTATGTAGCATTAGTGATAAGTGTAGTGTTCACTAGATAATGTCCAATGCCAATCCTACAAAGATCTGTCCATTGTTGTCCCAATTGCTACTTTGCTAGATGACTAGCTTGAATTGGGTTAGTTGAATACTAAAAGGATTGGATTTGAACCAACTACCTGAACTTGAGCAAGAGGAGCATTGTTTTGAGGGACGGACCTGGATTTGCCGGTTTGAGATGAATTGAGAATTTTTTCATATTTGGACCAATGTCTGTAGAACTAGGTCCATTGGAATGTTAAATGAAACAATATGACCGTTCAGTGTTTAACATACCACGACACTTCAACAATTATTGTTCTTTATAGCTCACTCATGTAGCTTCCATTATTGTTCTTTATTGACTTGAACCTGAAAACATAGCGTTTGCAGTCATACCCCACTCGAAGGTGTGCCCACACCGGATATGTTCAAGCTTTTGCCTTCCATATAGTGTCTATTACTATTTAAGATTTCTGTAGTTGGCAAAATATGTGTGCACTTTGCTCTATTCTCTTTGTTGATAGTCTTTCACTCTACATGGAACTGTAAATATCCCTTCTTTAGTTACTGCAATCTCTCAAATTGAACAAGAAAGGGGCCTTTTCTAACAGTATTATTTTGTTGGTGTGTTCCCTGAGGCGGACACAGGGGGTGCAAGTGGGGGCCCGGGTCCCCGCAAACCCCCCAATTATCGCAATATTTCTACTATATTTTAGGTTTTGTATGTACAAATTATGAAGAAAGGTCCCCTCAAAATTGTGTTATTGCTATATGAGGGTGATATTTTGTTGTTAATTTACGAATGCATGTGATTTGGTCCCCCCACATCAAGAATCCTGCGTCCGCCACTGTGTGTTTCCACTACAACCCAAAAGGAACTTCTAGCAAGTGTCTTATTGTTTTTTTGAAGACCTAACATGCTTTGCATATAGCCCTGGGGGACATCATGTCTATCACTTGTACATAGATGAAACACATTGCAAGTTTGACAAAAGATAACTCGGTACAAAAACATAAGGAAAACGTAAATTTATTCTTATTTGCCCTTGGCTTTTTATACTTTTTAACATTTCAGAAACTTTTTGGTGGATTTATGGATTGTTGGAGCAAGTGCTTATGTATGGGTATGGGCTGTATGGCTTATTTTATCATGTTTCGTTTGATGCAGTTGTTGATATATTGATGTGTTGACTTTTCCAGTATGTGAATGTTAAACCCAAATTGCTGCATGTTGCATTTTCATCCTCCTTTGAATATGACATATAAGATATGTATGTGCTTATACTTTTAGCATGTCTCTGACATGGCATGTCCTGATTTTATGGAAAATAGTTGTGTTGCATGTTAGTGTTGTTTCACATATCCTTTTTCTTGTTACTCAGGTATTAATAGAGCCATATCATTGTGTACAGCACTACTTATTTGAGGTTCTAGTTTTCTTCATAGGTCATAGTTGAAACTACAAAGCAATTACTTCTGCTTTCTCTCAGCAACGAAATGCTAACATAAATCAAATCTTTGAACTATGTTTCCCCTTATTGTTTTATCTTTAGGATCTCATTTTCTTTACATCTGCGTAAATCATCTTTGTAGTGCCGTCAAAAAACCATGGATTTTGTGGCTTCCTGCAAGAATCAGAAAGACGACAAGCCTTGTACTATGAATTTTTGTCACAAATGCCTCTTGAACAGGTTGGATACATTTATGTGCTTCTTCACTTTCATTTTTTTTAGCTATATTTACATATATAGGTATGCACCTACAAATCAAGTACACATGCGTCTTTATTTGGTTGGAGAGGGATGTTTGTATGGTATTCCATGCAATTGGTCTTTTTGATTATGAATTAGATACGGAGAAAAGGCAGAAGAAGTGTCAGTGTTGGCGGACTGGAATTGTCCAAAGTGCAGAGGCATTTGCAATTGCAGTTTCTGCATGTAAGTGTTTATTCCCTGAACTTTGACTGTTGACCGGTCTTTCAAGTGTTTCTCAAGAGATGCTCTTTTCAGGAAGAAACGAGGACACCAACCCACTGGCATTCTTGTGCATGCAGCCAAGGCAACTGGTTTTTCTTCTGTTTCAGAGTTGCTGCATGTTACAGGTCCCGAGAATGCTGTGAGTATTTTTCGAGGAAAGCTTGCTACTTGAGAACAATAAACTGTCTCTAATATGCTACAGATACTAGTGGTATACCCTGTCTGTTCACGGGTCTATAACAATTTATTAAACAGGAGCCTGCTGCTGCTTTGCCTGCAAAGCGGGGAAAGGAAAATCATATTAGTGGAAACATTGATTCCAATCTACATCCTCCACAGTTACCATCGAACCCTGCTGAGAGAAAACTGAAGAAAATGGAGCGGAAAGGGTTGAAGGAGATTCAACATAGCAACCAGGACAATGGCGTTTTGTTAAAGGAGGCCAGTCCCGTAAAGCCTCAGATCTCTAACGAGAGGTTGAAGGAGACACAAGGTGGCAACAGGAGTGAGGGGGTTCTATCGAATAGGACTAGCCCCAGAAAGCGTCAAAGAGGTAAGGAAAGGTCAACCAATATACAGGAAAGTAACCAGGGTGATGAGATTTTTTTAAAAGAGAATACTGAAAAGCCCCTGATTTCTAAGAAAGAGGTGAAAACTAGTAGAAATGTTAAGGGTGTTCTAGAAAAGGAAAAGAATCTCCAGACAAGAGTTTCTGAGGGAGTATCATCCAATCTGATCGGATGTAAAAAGAGTAAAGAACAAAGGGAGAGCAGACCAATTAAAGTCATGGAGGTTTGGGATGGCCAGAAGCTTGAAACAGATGAAGCCCAGCCCAGGATTGTTATGGAATCTCACAAAGTTCAAGCAGATGCCATGAAGCTCCAAAGCAAGGACTTTGATGCTGACATCCCACTGCCTCAGGGCACAGAGTTGACAACTGTAGCTGGCATTGAGCTACCACCAGAAGATGTTGGTCATGCCCTGCAATTCTTAGAATTCTGTGCTGCTTTTAAGGAGGCAAGTAAAACCAATTTATTTCTATAATGGGAGAAGAAATGTAACTTTGCACCCATAGTGTTACGGGTACGTAGTTGATTTCCTAGACAGATCATGTTCTTATCACTCTGAACTCTTCTCAAGCAGGAGGTATACTATTATTAAGTACCAATGAAGAGCAGTGTCAATTATTCGTTGTACTCTCATATAATCAGTCAAACTTTATTGATGTGGCTTCAAACATTCACAATTTGTTACTAGTTAAATGTCGAGGTCATTGTTGTTTTGTACACTCTCTTATTGATGTTATTTCTGTAGACTGGTAACAGAACCAAAGCTTTTAGTGGAACATCAGTACTTGTCTTATTGTTGTTTTGTACAATCTCTTATTGATGTTATTTCTGTAGACTGGTAACAGAACCAAAGCTTTTAGTGGAACATCAGTACTTGTCTTACTTTCCCATTCCTCATTCTCCTTTGGTAGATTCTTGCTTTGAAGGAAGGGGAGCCTGCATATGTACTTAAAGACTTAATATGTGGGGGACGTGGCCGCCGAGGAAAACATTCTCCAGCTGTCCATTTTCATATCCAGTTGCTGTCACTGATACAAAAGGATTTGGGCGAAGAGTATGAACACCAGCACTAGACTAGTGTAGTTTGTCAATTCCCTTATAGTGGGGTTAATATTCTGTTTTCCATTCTGTTTTCTGTTAGCTTTACAGAGCTATCTCCAACAAATGGCAAAAAGTCATGGCTGCATGCTCTAAAGAATTGTGCATCCAGATCAGAGTGTGTACAGAAAAATTTGAAGTTGGAGTGGTTTAGTCAGGAAGCTAATGATTATGTTACTTTAGACTCCTCAGAAAGGCTTAGACTCTTAACGTTTCTATGCGATGAGGTTCTTTGCACTGTGTAAGTGACAAATTTTTTAACTATGTCTTGTTCTTAAAGTTGTCTTTGACTTCCTCTCTTATCACAGCAAATTATGTGCAATCTATATTTCTTGCAGGCAAATGAGAAGTTGGATAGATGAACAGAACTTAAAAGTTCTTCAAAAGGTGAAGGAAACAAAAGAAAGAGTTCATGCTGTAAAACAAAAGGTAGCAAAACTCACAAACTACTTTTGCCTTCAGAGTAAAATGTTATTGCTTTAAGTGTTCTTTTATTTTTTTGTCCTCAAACTAATCATCTTTACAGGACAAAGAATTGAAGCAGAAGATGATGGATGAGATTGCCAAAGCTATCATTGCAAAAAATGGTGCTCCTCTTTCAATTTCTGAGCATGAAGCCGTTGTTTCACAAATTAAAACTGAAGCAGCTCAAGCACATGCTCAGATATTGGAATCACATGACATGGCACCTAATGGTATGTTCTTTATGTTATAAAGTTCAGAACATTCAGCTGCAAACAAGTTGAGTTTAACTGGTTCTTGGGCTATTTTAAAGTTGGGGTTACTAATTTTGGGTAGAGGGAGAGGTTGACCTTGACTGAATTTAACTAGCCTAAGAGAGATTGTTTGCTTACATGCTATATGTTGATCTGAGCTTGAGCTTT
>JAOTQK010000023.1:23069455-23085657 GCA_025642025.1 Rhododendron ferrugineum
GGGGGGGCGGGGGGGGGGGGGGGGGGGGGGATTCGGAAGAAATAGTTTATCTCCGTACAGTGGGCTTTAATCTACCTACAAAGAATTGAGAGAGAGAGTAGCCGTGATGGCGCAAGATGCGGACCACAAAACGGTAAAAGGCTGTAAGCTTTACCAACAAGAAACTTTCCCGTTAACTATTTTGCTCGTTTGTCAAGAGTGACCCAAATACTACTTTGAAAGGTAATAATGTGAGTCGAGCTAGACTTGTACTTGCGAGGCAGTTATTCCGGCTCATTTTCTAACACTTGAACTAACCGGCCTTCAAATTCTTATTGAATAAGTCGCTCCGGCCGAGCTCAGCCGTTTGCTAAACGACCTTGCCAAGTTCAAAAATCAATTACTACTACCATTTAATTAAGGGAATTGATTTTCAGACCCTCCTATTTACAAATCACATTTCTTTTTCTTTTTCTTTTTTTTTTATTTACTTGAATTTACTATCTTGTCTTTTATTAAATACACTATTTTACACATTTAAGGATAATATTGTAAAATTCATGTAGATAAAAACAAAAAAAGAAAGTGTAAATAGTTAAAAAGAGAGTGTGAAAATCATTTTCTTTAATCGAAACAAAATCCATACGACCACAGCAATTTACATCAGCCATGCCAGTGGTCCAGAATAAAATTTAGACCTTTCGTTCTAGGATTTTGGATTTCCTCTCAGTACACGGTCTCTAATTTTTCTCAATTATTACTCTCGTTTTTTTCTCTACTCATTATTCAAAATTTCAAAACCAAAATACCAAAACAAACAAGCTCTTGGGATTTGGAAGGATACACAATAAGTATTCATGAAATTATCTATGAAGAGACAATGAACGGATCAGATTCACCGGGACACCATTTTCGCAAAGTTTATACACCATTGGTACTTGGTGTACATTCTCCCCGCTGCCTGCGCGCGCATTATTTATAGTACAAGCAGAGTTCCCCAAATCCCGTATCCTCCTCCTGCTTCTCTCTCTCTCTCTCTCACTCTCACTCTCAGTTCTCTGACTTCATTTCTGACACCACAGAGATTTTAATACTGTACTACTAGGAGTAGTAGTATATACTACTATGGTGGTACAATCAAAGAAGTTCAGAGGTGTCAGGCAACGCCACTGGGGCTCCTGGGTTTCTGAAATCCGCCATCCTTTACTGTACGTAATTCCATCAAATTCTCTGACTTCATTTCTCTTCTGCGTTTCTGGGTCTCTCTCTTACTGTAGTAAATTCTTGATTTCCTTGATTGTCATTTGTCGTCAAGATGAAATGTAAGCAAAGTTACTTTCATTGTCTTTCGCGCAGTCATAATAAACTCGTCGATGACCTTTCTAGTCTCATTTAGGGTACGTATTTGGGCTTGGGCTTCCTCTCAATTGGGTGTTTTTGATTGGTTTCTTGGCAATTGTAAGTTTGAATCTCGAATTAGACAGATTGAAGATTGTTCTTTGAACATGATGCTGTTTCTTTACTCTTATTAGTCTTGTAACAATTTCAAGATTAAAGAAATTTTTTGCCGTTTAAAAACAACTCATCAATGACCTTTGAGGAAACAATTTCTACACTCTTTTGTTTTGATAAATGAACTCTATTTCTTGTCTTGTAGTAAAAAATTACACACGAGTAAATGAACTTTCTCACTCCCATTCACATTCCTATATTCCTATGAGAATTGCAAGAATGTTTAATGTGATCAATTTTCTGGGTTGCTGGTTTTTTATTTTTTTCCCGCAGGAAAAGGAGGGTGTGGCTGGGAACATTCGAGACGGCGGAAGAGGCGGCGCGCGCATACGACGAGGCGGCGGTGATAATGAGCGGCCGCAATGCCAAAACAAACTTCCCCACGGCCGCCGCCGCCACCGCAACCCCGCCGCCGTCGTTGACATCCGCAGCTGTTTCCTCTGTCTTAAGTGCCAAGCTCCGAAAATGCTGCAAATCGCCGTCGCCGTCCCTCACCTGCCTCCGCCTAGACCCCGATAACTCCCACATCGGGGTCTGGCAGAAGCGGGCAGGGTCGCGGTCCGACTCCAAGTGGGTCATGACAGTCGAGCTCGGCAAGAAAATCGAGCCAGCCACAGCGAAACAGGAATTTCCGGCGGTGGCAGCGACGGCGGCGGATGACGGAGGTGGGTTGGGGGAGGAGGAGAAGGTGGCGTTGCAAATGATTGAGGAGCTCTTGAATAGGAACTGATCACCTAGTACTGGGATCCATAGTACGTACTGTAGTACTTAGTAACATGGGGTGTTAATTAGATGCCACGTGCTGTCTCTTTCAACTTAGTGCCTTGTTTGGTTTGTCATGTATTTATTTTTCTTTCCCTTTTTTTTCCGGAGAAATGATTTTACCACACCATTTTTTGATAATGTCACACCCTGCAAGTATATTTTTGCACCAAAAAATACACTTGCAGAGTGTGGCATTATCAAAAAAGGGTGTGACAAAATCACTACCTTTTTTCCCTTTGTGAAAAAAGAGGGTAAGAGTTACTGGGTAGGAAATTCAAAAGTGTTCTACATTTATATCCGTAATAGGTTTAATAAGGTTTATATGTAACTATGTGGGATCAAGAAATAAATGGAATCTCTCTCTCTCTCTCATTTTTTTGGTAACCCTTTCAGATCTTATGTTTTATGAGTTGTATTTCTTGTCCAGAGAGAGTAAGATGCAATTAATAGCAACTTCATTTTTGAGCTAACTACGTACATGATATGGCTAAGCGTATGAGAAACTATTTAAATATGCTTAGTAATAGACCCGATAAGAATGTGTAATTTTAAAGTGTTCCAGAGTATCACGTGGCGGTACTCCCGAATTATTGTATAATCTCACTGTGATTCGCCAAAGCACAATGTCACGTGCGAGCTAGATGGTACTTGAAATAATTTTTAAGCGTGACCACCTTAATTATTAAACGTGACCACCTTACTTATGTTCTCTACCATATGATTCCGGCTCAATGATACCTTCAATTTTAATTGGTCTTTCTAAATTATTCTTCCCAAAATGACTTTAAAACGATACATATATGATAAATCTGCCATAGTATTTGTCCTTTTTTTCCATTGCAAATAGGATTAAATATACCGATTGTTCGTTAAGGGCTCGGCTCGTTTAGCTCAAGTTCGAGTTTTAGACTTATGTGATAAACAAGTCAAGCTTGAACACTACAAAGTTTAGCTTTGCTCGGCTCGTTGTGCACCCTTGAACACGAAGTGGCAACACAAAAGCGATGTTCTATATTTTGCCGAAGTTGCGTACGTGTTGTGGTTTTAAACCCCCATAACGTTTTTGAGTCTCAAATGATGATCAATTGAAGCGTCACACTCGTTTGTTCATCAAATACAAGTAGTAATTACCAACTCCCATATGACTTCTGAGATGGAAATGTGAAAGGTGTGTTTTTGGCAAGGTATTTTTCCAGTTTCCATGATAATGCTCCTAAGACCGAACTACCGGATTCGTTCATACGCCGTTAAGGAAACTAATGAGGCCATTCTCACCGCGAATTAATGATAAATACTTAGATCTTTCGCTCAGTACTTAGATTTAAGTCTTCGTACGTGCATGGCTGCTTGATGAGGCTTAACGTATCTTTTAGAGATTAAAGGTGAAACCTATTTTCTATGGAACATTAATTAATTTAATTATATGCATACACAAGGAAATACCTATGTGCTTTCTGAAATGAGTTGTATCTCATACCCCAAAACATAGTGTGAAATTGAAAAAATAAATAAATACCATTTCGAGAAGATAGATTAATTTATTATGGGAATGATATGATGTGGGGAAAGCAACACCACACCAGCTATCTCAATATTATGAGTCAAATAGTATTTCAAGAAATATGAAGGAATCTCTAGGACCCGGGATGTTGTCGAGCAGCTTTCTGCGGAACGGGTACAGAGCGGTCGATTCGGCCGTTCATTTTGGTACGGACGGTTCCGATCGAATCTAAGCAATGGATGGTTCAGATTTGATCGAAGCCGTCCCTATCGAGATGAAAGATTGAATCGGCCACTCTGCACCACTTTACAGGGAGATGCTGGCAGCATCTCTCATTCCGAATCTCTGACCCTGAACCTTACTAATTTGATGAGAACATGCATTTTAGGTATATAAACATTGATAAAAACAAGTTAGGTGTACTTTAATTAAGACCATAAAAATCGACTTGAAGGGTTGAAGCAAATTAATGAGACATCACACCATTAATTAGACATATAAATGTGCAAAAAACACATTAATTGTCAATTACCTTGATAATGACATGAAAATGAACAATAACAAGATAAATTGTTCGTTTTTGAAGTTCATTGATTGCTAGTCAATACTCCCTCTGTCCCAAAAAGTTAGAGCACTGCAAAATAAGGTTAACTTTTTTATTATAAAAAAAAATATGCTTTTCATATAAAATTTTTGCAAATTTCTTTGCACGAAATTAAAGATATCAATTGATTTTTTAATTTGGTGCAAAAAAAAAACTCAAAAATATGAACGAAAATACCTTATTTTTTCCCAAAATTTGCACATTTTTCGTAGTGGACTAACTTTTGGGGACGTAGGTAGTGTATAACTTCAATTTAGGGATAATACGATGATTCATTATTATCATCTCTCTTGGTTAATTCGTTATTATTATCGGATGTCTGAATTAGCTTAGGCACACTTCGATAAATTTTGAGGCTTTGAAGTTAGTGACCGATCAAACCTCCAATGGCCTCAAAGGTTTTCTGCTGGCAGTGTGAACCTGCAAACTTGGAAGGTAAGCTTTCACCCGACCAACTGCTCGGAATTTCGAATTTCTTATTTTTGACACACAAATTTGTTGGACGCTAAAGTTGAGCAATTATGATTATATATAGGTTCCTATGCTTAATCAATTTATGTGACAGAACAAGATCCCTAACTAACCCTCTGGAAATTAGCATGAGCAATGAAACATACTTGTCAAGAAGTATATATATTTACATTGATAAAGACACCTTAATTTCACTTAATTTAGAAAGCAACTTTTACTAAAAGAGAATTTGCAATCAATTTATCATCAGACAATTTAAAACACTGATCTTGACCATCACATATAGATCATCATATTAACATAAACAAGAAAAGGAAAAAAAAATTTACCCAAAAGAAATAAAAAAGAAAAATTAAACTAGCTGCTTTCTAGAAAAAGCCAAAAAAAATAGGGGAAAAAGCCAATTCTGGATTGGGTTATTTCTATATTAGTGAAGATCCTCTCAGGTGACACAAATGTGATCGATCCAATAGGCCGATCCCATCTAAACAATCCAACTGGGAATTGAAGGTCTTGATATGTGTGTTATTCATGAAAAAAGTTAAGTTGATTGGATATCAACATGCATTTTAACATATGATATTCATCGTAAGAGCATGGATATATAGTCATAGTCTGATGATTCATTAATCTGAAAACAACTATAGTTCTACTTAATCTTTACTGAAAGTCTGAAACCATATTAACTCGTTTTATTTATTTATTTTTTGATCGGCATATTAACTTGATTTTTTGGATTGATTTTACACATTAAGGTCTGCAAAATGAACAGTAAATCATTTGATCAAACTCTCTAAATCCCACGTACTCTGCGTCATAAGAATTCATCAGAGATCGAAATCGTCACGTGGGAAGATCTTGATTCATTTCTCATATGGTAATGCATCCCGAAATCTTATACCTCTATCTGAAATTTCTAGTGCTAACATCCTTTCGGTTTGTATTTTGGAAAGATAAACTATTTTTTGTATTATCACAATCTTTCATGCACTTTAATATTCACAGAGATGGAATTAATATTCTTCAGATTTTATGTGTTTCACAATCTTGCATGCACTTTATGTGATCTTAAAATGAGTAGGTAAACATACACTTCAAGCTGCAAGTCCATAAGGGAAATGCATTATTTGGATTGAGCGAGGTATTAATTAAACAGTTTTAAATACAAGTTCCTAGCAATTACGAGAAAGCATTAATTAAGTGTTTGTTCTCCACGAAATAGCGAGTTTGAATTTCACGGAGGTTAAACATTCCAAACCTCGGAACCACTGAATGGTTTGCCCGATCGTTAAGTTTAGAACGTATGCCAGAATCAGTCAAGGTGCGCATGCATGCACGTACACAAGCTTGCCCGGGCATCTGGTTACCAAAATAAAATAAATAAAAAAAGTTCCTAATTAATGAAAACCCATGTGGGTTTGGACTCATTAGGGTCTAGGAGGGCAATGTCATGTTTTCATTATCAAAACAATCTCATTAAAGTCGAGACAGGACAGCCCCCACAGTGGTAGGTTGATCATAAATTCGTTATTATTTGCAATGTTAATTGTGGATTAATGCCAAACAGATCGACTTTATCACTGTACTGCGTGTTTTGATTTGGAGGGGTAATTAGGTGAGAGAGAGAAAATGTGGGCATTTGATGGAGAGATAATAATTGGGCTAGAGGTGTTTGGTAGTTTAAATTCATCGTTGATAAGAATTGTTGAAGAGGTCTATTTCCTACTTTAATTCAACAATCTATATATAGCTCTTTTAGTTAATGTTGCCTTTATAGTGGGCCCAACTTTGTCTAACCAGATCTGTAAAACTCCAGTGATCACTGGATGCACACTAGAAATGGAGAGAGATGTTCTTGTTGCCACAGTATAGAGAGAGAGAGAGAGAGAGAGAGAGAGAGAGAGAGAGAGAGAGAGAGAGAGAGGTGAAATTTATTGATAGTTCATACGAAATATGGAATACAGAAAACCCTGGGCAGTGAAATTAACCAATTTGGTCAGTTGTCCACTACTCCCTCCGTTCGGATTTAATTGTCCCTAGTTCTATTTTAACCGGCTAAAAAACAGGTTATATCTTTGAATCGGTAATAAATTTCATATCGAATATGGATCTTGTTTAATAGATCTCGATTAGTTTTATAATACAATATTTTTGAAATCACGTAAAATATTATAAGTTGGAAGATATAATCGATTGAAAAATTGCATGAACTCCAAAAAAGGACTATTAAATCCGGACGGAGGGAGTACTATTTTTCTTTTAATTTCTATTTTCAGAATCGGATGTCCGGTCACCTTGACTAATTTAAGCGCCATCAAGTTAACAACCGGACAACTTTTTAATGCCTCACGGTTTGAAATGTTCGGTCTCCGTGTGATTTGAATATGCGACCTAATGGATGAAATTTTTTGTCATTACATACACATGGCCGGGCTTCACTCAATGTGTAAATTCGTGCAAAAAAAAAATCAAGTTTCTCACATTAATAAGTGCCTAGTACGTCCACTCAAATTTCGCTCACGACATTTTTATTGTGATCAAGTAGTTACTGATTTCCAATCAGCTGTATTTTCCATATAAAAACTACTCTTGATCAGGCATACAACAACATGAACTATTTCAATCATTAACATTGTGGCTGTACAAACCCAATGTTAATGTGGTGATGGTGGTGGTTGGTGAACCGGCCGGGGACCCTTGTGGTGAGGATGGTGCATGCATGGTTGGTGGAGGAACAATTCAAGTAGATGATGGTTGTCTTAATTTGTAATTTACGGCAATGTATAAACCTTTTTGTCAGATTGTAGTATGTTAGCATGTGTTAGATTATTAAAATTGCCAACCTCCTAGCTAACCATAGGAGTCGAACGTTAAGCCAAACTCCAAGGTTTGATTCACGATAAATTGACAATGTTGCCGATAAAAAAGAAGAAGAAGAAGAAGACGACAATGTTCGCAAATTACTCTTTTTATGGAGAGTGATGGGTTACCCAAGAAGTACAATTCTCGTCACTACAAGATACAGTACATGCATGCATGAATCCATATTCATTGTTTGTACAACTTAGCGCGCGCGGCGCAGTGATAATTTCTGGTTGCCTAACTAATTATATGGAGTTTTGTTTTATCCTTGGAAAAGGAAATCGGTGGCCTAGCTAACTAATTCCAAAGTACTAACAGTACTATATATGTAACTGGATGTTCGGGTCAGCTTTGCGCACATCTCGACTAATTCTGAGATCCTAAAATTACCAATTGTAGAAACTCTCCGGTGGCCCCAGAGGATTGGAATGTTTGGTTTCCGTGAAATTTGGAACATGCGATCTTATGAAAAACAAATGCTTATTTGGCTTCTCATGCCCACTTGACCAAACTCTTCGGTTTTCTTTTTAAAACTTGTCGGCCCAAAGATCTTTGTGGATACCTTATCAGTCTTGTTCGTTTGGGTCTCAAAACCCAACTCTTTTTTTGCGCACGGCCTCCAATAAATTTTCTCTGTCTATCTCTCTCCGCTCATTACCTCAAAATTCAAACCAAACAAATAGATAGACTCTCCAGCTCGATCTTGGACCGAAATGCCAAACCCGCAAAGCCCAAGCCCAAGTCCAAGCCCAGGCCCAAACCACTGCACTAATGATCTGGGTGTTGTATGTATTCCCACACTTGCTTGTATTTATGCTTGGAATTGAATTTATTGGCATTGCAATACAGCGTAGAGAAGTTTGTTGGCTAGGGTCTTTTAGAGCTTGGAGAGAGGAGTCACCTGCTGGCTTCAGCCACACTGGGTTCAGCTGGGAAAAGGAGGTTTTGGTTTTGGTTTTTTGGGGAGTAGTAAAATAAAATTCATTGAGGTCCTTTTTTTTTTTGAACGGTCATTGAGGTCCTTCCAAAATAAAAATTTTAACCGAATGAGTTTGGCCAAGTAGGTGTGAGAAAGCAACTAAAGGACTTGTTCCCAAGAGGTCTTAAGTTCGAATCTTACTAATGCCAAACATTCCAAATTTTAGGGCTACTGGTGGTTTGCCCCAGTCATTAATTTCAGGACCCCAAATTTAGTCGAGGTGCGTGCAAATTGGCCCGAACATCTGATTTAAAAAAAAAAATTACTACTAATTTTTCCTTCCCTGCACAAAGACACAAACAAAGCACTAGGTCTTTACTCTTTTTTAACAATGATTCCTGCCTTTCTTGTCCTTTTCTTAATGTGATGTTATGATGTTAAATCATCACGGTTTTACTATAAAAACTGAGATTATTTTTTGCTAAATAGTCACGGTCTTAGAAAAATCTGAGACGGTAAGAAGTTAAAGATCACGGTTTTTAAATGAGTTTTAATTACGGTTCTATCCCGTGGTTAAAAGATAGGGACTTTTAGTTACATTTTGATAGATCGCGGTTTTGAATGCGAGATTAAAAGTGAAAGACCACACCAAATGGCCGAAATCTTTATATATTTTTCTAATAGTGAACATAAATGTGGACCGCTCGCCTCCTATTTGCCTTACCTTGGGGGATGAGACAACCTAAATTGGATGAGAATTGTTTTTTTCTTTTCTCCGAAATTCATTTCAATAATGCCAAGCGGCATTTACAGTGAATCCATCTGAATACAATGAGAAGGAATCTACAAACTACCTATCACAGAAAAATATACTACATGAAAACATAAGGACAAAGAGACTAGTTAGTGTCTAGATCCTATGCCGAGTCAAAGCTCAATCCATCCGGCTCAAGCAAAAGTCACAAGAACCAAGGGAAGGGTTTAGGGTATGGTCACGTGGAGCAGAAATCTGTCCACCAAGTCGCCTTGGGCAGGCGTAGAATCCCAAACAAAGACAGCAACCAAGCTCCGATGGAAACAGACTGAAATCTTGTGTTTCCACCCTCGCCTCGCCCTCCATCGAGGAGGGCCTCTTCATCTTTGGCATTCGATGTTCTTGGAGTCGGACATTCAATTGCTTCGATTTGCATTATCCAGAGGATGCCTTATATAGTATCAAATAAACATATCAAAAGGGCTCAAACTTCCTTCTTGAATACGTGCAGCCCTTGAAGCGCACACTATAATAAGAGGTAAACATTCTCAGATTCTTGGAGGAGTTCCTAGCGCTTTCAGCTTGTTTTGTGCAAGCCTTCGAAACAAAAAATACACAAAAAATTAAAATGAATATTCACAAAAAAATACCAAAGCAATCACAAAAAACAGCTACATCTCAAAATAGTTCATCTTGTGTACACGTTTTGGGATCAGGCCCCAAGATAGAAATCTCTTGTGAATCTCCTAATTCCGGAATAGATTGTCGGTGACTTACGTTTGATCGGACCTGGCAGGAAAATAGTCAAGATGCACGTAAGGTGACCTAGACACCCTTGACCGTGGGGAAAAAAAAAAAAATTCTTCACTGGTAGGTGAATCGTGATCACGTGGCTCACATGGAACAGGGTTAAAAATTGAATTTGTTAAAAATGTTTATAAATCAAGTTAAAAATGTTTGCTGGAAATTAATCAAATTAAAAGACTTTGCTTACCCTTTTTGTCGGGCAGCTCATTATAGGGATTGATTAATTTGTCTTTTGAAAACAGAGATTCGTTTGACGTGTACGTATTTTATTACGTACATTTTACCAAAACGAAAAGGCAGAGACGTGTTGGAAACACACAAATTCGATCTCTCTGTTGAGAATTTGTCAACGAGGGCTTTTGGAGAAGAAGATGACCAAAGCAGTGTCCTTTGTGATCTTCTTCGCCCTAATCTTCGTCACCTCCCATGCCCAATCGATCATTTTTAACCCCCAGCCTCTACCATCCTTCAAGATCAACGATACCCAGGTACCAAATTAAAATCCCCTATTAAAACACCAAACTCTCTCTCTCTCTCTGAGAGATCTTTCTCATAGTTACTTACATGTTTTCTTGTGTTTTAAATCAGTTTTGTTTTATGTGGGTATGTGTATGTGCTTGAAATCCCTTTTTCTTTTTCCTTTTTTGAATTGTTTTTTGCAGAGTGTTGCTGCGAGTTGTTCTTACACGGCGACCATAAGGACGAGCTGTTCTTCACCCGCATACACTCGGGATCAGATCAGTCTTTCTTTTGGAGATGCTTACGGCAATCAGGTTTCTCTTCGCAAATCATTACAGATTTCGAATCTATATTTTGTATGTGTAGCTGTTTTTCTGCATGTATGATTTAGGAGAAATTGGGTATTTGTGAAAATCAATGGTCCAGATTTGTGAAAGATTCTTACTGGTAAGATAATTTCAGCAAACTGGTCAATTGAAAACACTTTTCGATGGCTGGGATTACACGAACTGCCATATGCCCTCTGCAGTCCACTTTTAGACTTTAGAGAAGCCGGATTCTTTTATTTTCGATACATGGACACTGTATGCCCAATTGCCTATCCTGGAAGAAGTGCACAAAACCAATTTGATTTTTGTAGGATAATTAGGCATTAACACAATTTATATTTTGTGAACAAGTGGTTTTTTACTACCCACAATAATCAAGTAATTTCTCTTCTGCTTTTTTTCTCTCCTTTGCAATAATGCAAAGATGTCAACTTACTATTAACCATTCAAAGAAAAATAATCTCATGGCGACTGCATTTGAAGACTCATCATTTGATGATTAACGCAGGGTTGTGGCTTAATTTGAAGTGATAATATCGTGTTCGGAAGAAAATATAATCACCATATATACGTTACATACGTTGTTTTGGCTATTTCTATCGCATCATTGAATTTCTGTTGGTGCTCATACAGATTAGAAAAATAGTCTCATGGAGACTGCATTTTAATGTCACATTCAACTCAGCATATTTGATGATACATACGGGGTTCGTGAAACAATTTAATTAGTGTTTTCATGATACAAAAATCTGGTACTAAAATCACCTAGCATCACTGTCGTTAACTTTTGTTGATTCTCTGGAAATTTGCAATTATCTTGGTGATTTTTGGTAATTAGGTATATGCACCGAGGCTAGATGATCCATCTACAGGCACGTTCGAGCGGTGCTCTGTAGACGCGTATCAGATAACCGGACCATGTCTGCATCAGGTATGTTACTTGTATCTGTACAGGAGCGGGTACGATGGTTGGAAACCAGAGTCGGTGCAGGTCTACTGGTATTATACCGGAGCTGTTACCTTCTACTATAACACTCGCATACCCAATGATGTTTGGTACGGGTTCAACTATTGCAGTGGTGCTTCCACCTCCAAACCGCCAATGAAGTGGTTTGGGCATGTGTTTCAGGTGGTGTTTTGTTTCCAGTGTTGGAAAGGTCTGTTTGGTTCAATGTGATGATAAAATGTTACAATCCAGTAGGTTTTTTGCTTGTATTTGATGGTCAATAAGAGTGGGACAACGATTTTATGAAGCAATTTTTCGTGTGTTTTTATGTCTTTTGCTAGAAGAAATGAAAGTTACTCCTTCATCCCATTTTGTTTATCCATTATTTTTTTTGTCTCTTTTGTGTCTATTGTCTATATCTATCTTTCTTTAATATTTTTCATGATACATATTACATAAATTTCAAGATCCACATTGAAAGATGTAGACAATAAACATAGAAGATACAAATGGAATAGTTTTCAAGATTCACATTGAGATGGGTTCACTATTTCAGTAATTTGATTTCATATTTTGCATGATGGAAGATAGTCTTTGGTGAGTGAGAATTCTATTTGTAACCAAAAGAAGAGAGGGCTTAAGAAATGGCATTAGCATAGACCTCGTATACCAAAACAAACGTGTACACAATTGAGCAAAAGACATAAAACTCACAATTGAGCAAAAGACATAAAACTGATTGTGTGCTTACAAATTGCATTTCCATGTGTGGTACTTGTGTATTCTTATGCAGTCGTAGCATTGATAATTTAAATCAGAGAAAGATGAGAAGAGAGGGATCAAAACCTAACTTCGTGTTACTGTTGGGCCCGGAGTACTATAGATTTGCTTACACAATGTCACTACAGCCGCTCAATCAAAACATACTTGCGGATGCAATGTCGAAAGTTATAAAAGACTTCAATGGAACCCTCCCTCGCATTCTAGGAGAGATGGTGGGAAAATGGTCAAACAAAGACATCGGGAAGGAGAATTGGGGTACCCATGACGCTTCAAGCAATTAGGTTGAGTGTGATTGAAGAGAGTGGTGTGTGCGTGTTGCATGATTAGACCTGATCCTGAAGTGGTTACAGCTCTGGGGAGTGGAGTTGATAGGCTAGAAAAGGAAATCCAGGACATTCTCCCTAGTATTTGTCAGGTTGATAATGAGGCCCACAATCCCATAAGCCCATCCCCATGATTTATAGATAATGCAATTGTGTATAGATCTCAGCACAAAAGCAAAAACAAATGGTCTCACTCCTATATGTAGGTGATTGCATCAATTAGCAATATCAACCAGCAAGGGAAAATGAAGTTCTAGGATATTAAAACCCAAGACGAAATCTGAAATAAACTTGTCTAACACCAGCATGTAAAGACTCTTGACTAAGAAACAGAATACTCTCACAACTCAAATGCCAAAGAAACTCGAGTAAGATTCTTCCAAATGCCATCAAGAAGCAAAAATGAACCTCTAAACTTCAAAAAGCTAGATATCACCAAGGCAAAAATCTAGTTCATCCTCCTGATGAGCTCATTGATGTAATCTTCACGGTTTCCAGCATCGCCTCCTTCAACATAATGGTTCCTCTTCTTTTTTAGACCACCCAATGGAGCCTTGAGTTTGAATGGCCACAGGAAGTTATTAGCCTCCTTAAAATGAGGCCCAACTGTCAAGATCTCATGGATAAGGTCTTCAATACAGATAATCCCGTACTTCCCCAATGCCTGCGATAACAGTGGCATGTTGGTAAATACGATGATAGGGCTTAATTACTAGACACTACAACTAATACAAAACAAGCACAAACCTGTTCAATGATTGCGTTATCAGTTAAAGCAATCCGCTGTTTATCTAGCTTTCCGTAACCTCTCTTGTAAATGAGTTCCTTCACACTCTTCAGATTGGGGTACCTAAATACACATGGTAAAAGCTTCATACAACACACACAGAATCCACAATCTCATTGTAATAAAGTAGAAAGAGTAAGACGCATACCCATAGGTCACATACGGCTCAACCCTATGGAGCATATTCACCGTTGCTTTGTTTACTTTCAGGAAGACACCGTTGAAAATCTGCAGAAAGTAAATTCTGAGTATAAGAAAGATGTCTCGAGAAGAAGACAAGTAGGAAGAGACAAATTCCAAGCCTTGACCATACAGTTGGAGAATATTACAGTCACTAAGGGCTTATTTGTTTGCTGGATATGAGGTCGGGGTATAAGATAATGTTTTGGGCCCAAAAGTCTGGCATTTGCTGCCTCGCATTTTGACGGGATAAAATATCTCAGCACACCCTTTATCCCACTGCCGCGCAGGATATGAAAACCCATGGGATGGGGGGGATTCATATCCCCTCCATCAGGTTGTGTATGAAATGACTTACTTGCCATTGGGAGTACATAAAGCCGCGATACAAGAAAAGATGTTTACAAACGGAGTGCTTGTCAGTTACAATCTATTAAGGACAGTACTTCTAAAACCTTGTCATACTCATACCGATACTGCTCCGGGTCCAAATATTTGGCATGGTACCACTAAATAAGTATCACGTCCACGAAACACGTAATGAGATTCCCATTGGTGTTCGCCTTCATAGTACATTAGAGTCTAGACTCAGTTTCCGTTAAGTTATTGAAGCAAAAAAGTACCGGCAAGGTAAAAGAGTTGCAAGAAACTTATTGCTTGTGTTGCGATTCGTCGCTCCCTAGATTGACAATTTCACCTTAAATACCATAATATCAGATGCACCAAATAATAGTACCAATGCAAATCTAGACACAAAAGCATCACACTGAGGTAGTAGTGAGTACAACAATAACCTTGACAAAATGGTACCAGAGCCAACTGCCAATTCATTCTCATGGAGTACTAACCAAACTGAGAAAACAAAACTTTTCTTCAGGGAGGGGCACATATTTGCAAATACTAATACCATAATGGGCAGAGCTCACTCAGCTCAGTACAGCTAAAACATTATAGATAGAAACCAAAGAAAATTGTTGAGATACCTGTCTCAAACGCAAAAGCTGCAATATCTTCCTTGTCTTTGGATCCATAGCATTGATACTGAAAGTGGTAAAGCAAAGTAAGATGAGATGCCTTGTACAATCAAAAAAACACTCTTGGAACATCAAATTCCAGAAACACCAAGATAAGCATGCATTGCAGTACCACTAAGATTACATTTCCATTTTTCCTACATAAATTCAAATAACACCCAACAGTTTGATACCTACCCTCGGATACGAACAATGAACAGAAGCTTAGCTTCGGGCTTGACATAAAAACCCCCTTTCAATCTTGCCTCACGCTTCAACTGAACCAGCTCCTTTTGCTGCACAAGGGATAAAAAAATGAATTCCAACAATTAGATCGGAACTTGTTACATTGTAGCTGACAAAAAACATAACAGGATATCAAATGAGAAAGTGCAAAGGCCGTTACCTGTTCCTCATACTCCTTGGTGTATAGTTTGGCTCTGTTAAAGATCAGCTTCCGGTTCTCAGCATTCTTCTTCTTCAAAGTTGCCAGCTCTTCGTTTTTCTTCAAAGCCCATTCCTCACTCCTCTTCTGTTTCTTCAACACTGACTCTGGAACCACAGGTGCCCTGGCTTGCGATTCGGCCATCTCTCTCTACTAACAAAATAACCAAATGCATAGTTGCATTACAATATCCAAACAAAGCAATGACACAAACACAATTTTGAAACACAACTCCCAACACAACTGTGTCAAGAGTCGTTCGATGCATGTGGGTACATTCAATGATTCCAGACACAGTCACTGGAGTTGTGTCCGGAAGGTGTGTTCCTAGACTTTTCCTATTCAAACATGATCAGACATATCCACTGAAACAAAACTCCATTACACAGAACTATTTTAATCACTTTCGAACTAATATCCTTCGGGCCATAAGAAATCTCCACAACAAGGTTAAAAAATTTCTCTTCCAACTGTGGAATATACATTTCCTTACGTTTTCTCAGACTACATATAAATGACAACTCCCACTGTGGAATATACATTTCCTAACGTTTTCTCAGACTACATATAAATGACAACTCCCGTTCAACACAACTCTCCATGAAATTAAAACGGCAATACACATATCAAGACTCATTGGATAACAAAAACAGAGAGACAGAGGGAGGCGAACACAGAGACGGAGGGAGAGAGAGAGAGAGTACCTGCTCGCGATATCGGCCGTTGCTGGACGATTACAGAGAAAACCCTAGATCGCGAAGAG
>JAOTQK010000023.1:23333614-23356024 GCA_025642025.1 Rhododendron ferrugineum
CTCTGCGTGTGAGCTTCTTGGTGATGGGAGATTAGGGAGGGTAGTTCACGGGTATGTAGCAAGAACAGAGTTCGGGGTTGATGTTTCGGTGGGTAATTCCTTAATCAAGTTGTATTCGAGTGTTGGATATTTGGAGGAAGCAGAAATGGTTTTTTCTCGAATGGAGTATAAAGATGTGGTATCATGGACGGCCATGATTTCAGGTTATGAGGAGAATGGATTGCCTAAAAAAGCTGTGGAGACTTACATTAGGATGGAACTAGAAGGTGTCATGCCGGATGAGGTTGCCATAGTCAGTGTTCTATCAGCCTGTGCTTCGTTAGGTTTTCTTGACATGGGTATTAAGTTGCACGAGCTTGCCAAGAGGAAAGGACTAGTGTCATATATTATCGTTGCAAATGCTCTCATTGATTTGTATTCCAAGTGTAAATGCATAGATAAGGCTTTAGAAGTCTTCCTACGGATTCCTCATAAGGATGTGATATCTTGGACGTCCATCATTATTGGGCTTCGGATCAACAATCGGAGTCTTGAGGCCTTGGCTTTCTTTAGGCAAATGAAACTCAGTCTAAACCCCAATTATGTAACGTTGGTCTCTGCCCTCTCTGCATGTGGTAGGATAGGAGCTTTGATGTGTGGAAAAGAGATCCATGCCCATGCACTGAGAATGGGATCAGGGTTTGATGGGATCTTACCTAATGCTATCCTAGACATGTATGCAAGGTGTGGAAGAATGGGACCTGCGTCGAACGTATTTAACACGCACAAAAGAGACATATTCTCATGGAATATTCTTCTCATGGGCTATTCCCAACAGGGACAAGGACTACTTGCAGCTGAGCTATTCGATAGAATGACTAAGTCAGGGGTTGAACCAGAGGAGATAACGTTCATTAACCTATTACGTGCATGTAGTAGGTCTGGTATGGTAACCGAAGGGTTGGAGTACTTTTACCGCATGAAACATAAGTACTGCGTTGTCCCAAATTTGAAGCATTATGCTTGTGTGGTGGATTTACTTGGTCGTGCGGGACAGCTGAATGATGCTTATGAATTTATTCAGCAAATGCCTATGGACCCAGATCCGGCTATTTGGGGAGCTTTATTAAATTCATGTAGGATTCACCGGCAGTCGGAACTTGGGGAAATTGCTGCTCAGCATATATTAGAAATGGATGAATTAAGTGTTGGTTACTATACTCTCTTGTGTAACTTCTATGGTGGTGATGGTAGATGGGATGAAGTCGCGAGATTTAGAAAGATGATGAGAGATAAAGGGCTTACTGTTGATCCTGCTTGCAGTTGGGTGGAAGTCAAGGGAACGGTCCATGCTTTCCTTAGTGGTGATGATTCCCACCCTCAGATACAGAAAATAAATGCAGTTTTAGAGGGATTTTATGAAAAAATGAAGGAAACTGGTGGTGTTGGAACCGAGAGCAGTTCTAGAAATGGGGTTGAAGATTCAAAAGCTGAGGTTTTTTGTGGACACAGTGAGAGAAAGGCGATTGCTTTTGGGCTCATAAATACTGTTCCTGGGATGCCCATTTCGGTTACAAAAAATCTGTACATGTGTGAGAGCTGTCATAATACTGTCAAATTTATCTCTAAGGTAGTCCGAAGAGAGATTTCTGTTAGGGACACTCAAAATTTCCATAATTTCAAGGATGGAGTCTGCTCTTGCGGGGATGAAGGTTACTGGGGAAAGACTTGAATGCTGAAATGGAACAAAAGCAGCTTTTAACTTATCATACATACTGACTCTCAGGAAAAACAATCCATGGTTGTGGGCAGAGTGTTCCCATAACCCCTCGGCTCACTCTTAACCAACACGAAACAGGACAGCTGCTTTTCCATTTTCTTACTTTGGCACCCACTGATTGGCAAAATATGATTGGAATCTTGCAGCATAGTGCTATTTGAAACTTAGCCAGCTGGAAAATCAGCTCCATGAGATTGAGCTAGTGAAGACGTAACAACAGAAGCAGGAGAGGGTTTAACTTTTAAGTGTAACAATGGCACGATAAAGGACAGCCATTTGTGAAGTTTGGGTTCAGTCAGGTGGTTTTCCGTTTATGTATGCATCTAGAAAGATTGCATTCTTGGACTTCCCGACGTGGGAGGTATTGAACAAAACTGTAATCAACTGGGGAAACAAAACTGTTTTGTTCCGCTATGGGAGTTCAAGCGTTCAAGTCTTGCCATGGGTAAGATTTTCTCTCCCCAATCTACAGCCTCCTAATGTACCAATAAAACCCGGAACAATGTAACTACTAGCTAGATATGCTATTCTGATGTGCCACACTGCCACTGTCATTCATAAAATTTTGTAAACTTCTGGCTGGAAAATTTAGTGTTGAAATTAGCTTGTAAGGGCAAACTGGTGCAAACTCAGTGTTTATAAGATCAGTTTTAGATTTTGAACAAATCTAACTGTCCCTTTCTTAGTCATCTTAATCTTGAGCACGTCATCATGGACGATACACGCATCGCTTATAATCGTTTCCCAGTAGTTCTGGATTCTTTAATGTCTTTTGCTGCTATCTCTGTTCTCATTGCTACTATCTTGTTGACATTGTTGCTGCTGCTTTTACTGTTGTTTAATGCACGTTCTCCGCTTATGTTTGTACCCCTGAATCAAGCTCAGTCAAGCCCATCGGTATTGATTTTGATCGTCTGATCAATCACGTGACTACTGTCGTCCAATCAAACAAAACTTGCAGATTCGGTGGCTCTACAAGATGAACGTTTCGAAATATTAAAGTGGGTACGTAACGTGCCTACGAATTCTCAACCACACCCTCTAGTTTCAATGAACTTTGACAGATGCCAAATACTAATAATTTCAGGTCCTAGTCCTGAAATCTATAATCGCAAATGTATAGCAGAACGTGCGAGGGGGTGGTGGTTTTACTTTGAGCTAATCAATGGTTAATTAAAATTAAGAGGTCAAACTAGTTAGATGGATAATAATGTCACAAGTGAAGGCTATAACATCGCCGTGTTTAATGGGCTGGGTTTCTGCAAATAGTAATCTATGCATATTTTCCAGATCCATTGACTTTTGGACCATGTGATGTCGACAAATCTCCAAATTTTAAATTATGAATTCTAGTGGACCGTGCGACAAATTTCTCGAGTACGAGTATAGATGAACTACTAATGGACGGATGAGCATAGATGAATTACTAATGGGCGGATGAGCAGGGACGATTGTTTGTTAGATATATTTTTTCTTGTTGTCTATACTATACGTTCGCTTATCAAATATTGAGATTTTGCATCCATCCCTAGGGACAAGGACTGCTGTGTTGGGTGTTGGGAGGATTATTTTTTTTATACTTACAATATTATTATATGATGACGAGATCCATCTTATGTTATTTTTTGAATTAATAGCCAAATCATGGGATTTATTTAGTGTTATTCAAGTGCGATCATGCAAAACATCATTAAAAAATTAAGATCGATCGGATCAATGTTAAACAAATAAATAGAAATACTCCATAAGGGTGATTAACCACTCCCTCCCATAATATATTTTCAAAGGGACCTCTCACCATGCGACGTTTCTATAGCCATTATATTTATTGATTCAATGTAAATCTATCTTCATAAATTTTCCTTAACCTATAGAACGCATTTATCGTGAAAATAACTACTACTATGTATTACTAACTGCAATCTATTAAAAAGTTAGAAGCATTATTCAATGTAAATTATAGAGGGGTCAGGTAGTTTCGACACCAGAAAGATTGCCTGAACCCAAATAAAATCCAGAAGAGAGTAATATGGAAAAAGATCAAATGGACAGAGTTCCCTTAAGATCTGTTTTTGGTTAGAGTGTGGATAAAGGGAAAAAAAAAAAAAAGAAAAAAGGGAAAGCCACCACTGTCTTGCTAGTCCTCAAACGTCTTCCTACTTCCGTGGTATTTTTGAAAAAAATGTACTTCCTCTGTTCCAAATTGGATGTCAATTTTTGATATCTGTGTCGATTTCAATTCCTTATATCTTTCAATATGGATATCAAAAAATATGCAATATGGATCTTGTTTGATAGTTCTCGATTAGTTCTATTATACAGAATTTTCAAACTCATGAAAAAACGTTATAGATTAAAAGATATAAGCGATGAAAAATGACACAAGTTTCAAAAATTGTTATTCTTTTTAGGACAAAGGGAGTACTATCTTTTAATCGAATACGGAGTATAAAAGATCTATTTACTTCTTAAAAAAAGCTTTCTGTATAATAGAGAGTAATTCAGGAAAGTAAAAATACTGTAAAAAATAAGTAATATCTTGAGATGTCCTTTTTTTTATTACTAGTAAATTTCTTTTGTTGTTGTTGTTGTTGTTGTTGTTGTTGTTGTTGTTGTTGTTGTTGTTGAAGAGATTAGTAAATTTCTTTGAGATGACTTGAATGGAGCAGATGAAATGTTAACATCACTTCCATCGTTTAGGACATTTTGTGTTACTTTAGGAACCTGGGTTGTTTTTCACGCGTAATTACGCAGTTAAAAAGCACAAAAGAAATCTTTCTTCCTTTTTTGATGGAAAAAGACCAAAGAAATCAGTCGATTGTCACTCTCTCCCACCACCGGCTCCTTTCGCTTTGACTTCAACTTCACGCTTTTCTCTCTCCTCTCTCTCTCTCTCTGTGATCCGTGAACCCAACCAGATTGAGTTCTGCTCCTTTTGAGTTGCATACTAGGAGACTTTTTCAATCCATTTTCAGGTTAGTCTTCTTTGTATGTACCATGTAATGTTTACCACCAAATCAGACTTAATGTAATCTTGATTCTGACTGTAATCTTTAGCAATCTTTCCCTTTGGTCTTTTTCCATTGGCATTTACTTTTTTCAAGTTGATTTCTCACTTGGGTCATGGCCAAAAACTGAAAATTTGCATACCCATTTGAGCTCACAGCATTTGATTGCCAACTTTTGTAGTTTTAGTTGGTGGGTAGCTGAGAGATCTTGGAAAGAGTGGCTAGGGTTTAGAATCTTCAACCATGAAGAATCTAAATAGGGGTGTCTCGACTAGGAATTTGGTTGGTCTGTTCATGTTGTTGTGCATTAGCTTCACAGATTCATACAACAGAGATGCATTTTCTGACAGTAGAGAGGAACATTCTGTGACCTACACTTACGACCGGGTCGATGAGGTGAACAAAGAATGTGCCTTTGTTTTAGCCTCTGCCCCTGAGTTGAAACCTGATGATAATAGAATGTATGGTATTAAGGAAGAGCTGTCTTTTATGAATGGAGACTGGTGGCAAGAAGTCAATGGGGCACCATTGATACCTTTTGATGACAAATATGTTACGGACAACCCATCAAGTGTCCGATCTCAACTGAACTTGTTATCTTTCTGGGTTACCGATGTGGATCGCTCTCATACATCTAAGAAATCAGTAAGTGTCAGTGGGGTTTTGCACATGGGAATTACACTAGAGGGATTATTCATTCAAAGACCTTCTGAGAAGAATCTTCGTTTCGACATGTGGCCTGGTCATTCTCAGCTCTCAGTTCGTTTCCAAGGAATTTACACCGAGTCAAAAGAAAAGGGTGGGGAAAGAGTCATGTGTTTGCTTGGGAATGCAGTCTTGCCTTCTCGGCTACCTGACTCCACTGATCCATGGGAATGGGTAAAAGAACCTGGTTACTCAAATCAACCACCTCTTTTGCAAGACGACCAAATTTTGCTTGTTCTGCGTTACCCTAAGACATTTTCCCTTACGGCGAGAGGAATAAGAGGAAGCATGAGAAGTTTGAACCAAAAATCAAACCTCAAGTACTTCGATGAAGTTCACATCTCTTCCTGGTTGGGCACTTCTTCAGACTACGAATTTGGCTCTGAAAAGATTGTGTCCGAAGCATGCGATCCGTATCCTTATCAAGATAGCTCGATGAAAGGTGGCATTGATGTTTACAAAGGCCTTGAATTTTGTTCAATTCTCGACCGGTTTAATGGAGAAGCAATAACTGTGGCGCCAAACTGGAAATGTAGCGGAACCGATGACTTCTGTACTAAGTTGGGTCCATTCTTGTCCAATCAGGGGATTAATGCCACAAATGGAGGATTTAAGGATGTTAAACTTATCTTGCAAGATGTTCGATGCAAGAAAGGGAATTTAGATGATGATGCTGACTTTTCAAGGGTCTCTGCAGTTTTTAGAGCTGTTCCTCCATTTGAGAATCAGTTCAATGCTGCACAAAGGACTGGACTAAATAACATGACTCTTTCTTTGGAGGGAGTCTGGAAGTCTTCCAGTGGGCAGCTTTGCATGGTCGGATGCCTTGGAATTGTTGATGTAGAAGGTAAGGGATGTAATTCTCGGATTTGTTTGTATATTCCTCTCCTGTTTTCCATACAGCAACGGAGTATAGTCACGGGGACCATATCGAGCATTGACAAAAGTGCCAAATCGTACTTCCCTTTATCGTTTGAAAAGATGGTGCGAACCGCAGAGTTGTGGGACCAATACAGTTCTGCCCATCCTTATTACAGCTACTCGAAAATTGATTCAGCTGGTGTAGTGCTCGAGAAGAATGAGCCCTTTAACTTTGGGACTGTAATTAAGAAGTCATTGTTGACATACCCAAAACTGGAAGACACTGGAGCATTTGCAGTGAGTCTGTCTCTTCTATCAGAAGATCTCACCCTTCATGTCTCAGCATTTCCTGATCCAATCCCTAGTTCTCTCCCCAATAGAACTGATGTCCAAATGGAGATTATCTCACTTGGTCCCTTGTTTGGCCGATTTTGGTCTCCACAAAACGGCACAACCTCAGAGGAGAGTCCTTACCACACTAAAGCAGAATACACAGAAAATCAGCTTCTCCTTAATGTATCGGCTCAACTCTCAATTAGTGGAGAACCCTACAACAATGTATCATTGCTTTTCCTTGAGGGCTTGTATGACCAACACGTTGGAGTGATGTATTTGATTGGTTGCAGGGATGTTAGAGCCTCATGGAAGGTTCTACACGAAAGCATGGACCTTGAATCCGGGTTGGATTGTTTAGTCGAAGCAGTTGTGTCTTATCCGCCCACATCAGCTAGGTGGTTAGTCAGTCCAACCGCTTTGATTTCCATATCAAGCCAAAGGAACGAAGATGACCCACTTTATTTCAGGCCAATCAAGCTCCAAACTTTGCCAGTTATGTATAGGAAACAGAGGGAAGACATTCTCTCTCGCCGTGGTGTTGAGGGGATTCTCAGGGTTCTGACACTCTCAGTGGCAATTTCTTTTATTTTGAGCCAATTATTTTACCTAAGAGAGAATGTGGATTCTGTTCCATTTATTTCTCTTGTAATGTTAGGGGTTCAAGCTCTGGGGTATAGCCTTCCGCTAATCACTGGTGCAGAAGCCATCTTTAAAAGATTGGCTTCAGATTCTTATGACACCCCTTCTTATGAGCTTGAGAAGAGTCAGTGGCTCCAAGTAATTGATTACACTGTGAAGGTTCTTGTGCTAGTTTCGTTTTCGCTTACTCTAAGGCTTGTTCAGAAGGTGTGGAAATCACGGATCAGATTGCTCACACGGGCGCCACTTGAACCTCATCGCGTCCCAAGAGAAAAGCGGGTACTTCTTATAACCCTGATCGTGCATTTAATTGGGTACGTAATTGTTCTCATTATCCATTCTGTGAAGACCAGCCAGAGGCCACTGAGGACAGAGGTAGTCGTAGATTCTATGGGAAATTCACAAACACTGAGGCAATGGGAAACAGAACTAGAAGAGTATGTGGGTCTCATTCAGGATTTTTTCCTGCTTCCTCAAATTATAGGCAACTTGATCTGGGAGATCCATTGTAAACCACTCAGAAAGCTGTACTTCATGGGTATAACAGCGGTCAGAGTTCTCCCTCATATTTACGACAGTATCAGGACTCCGATTGCCAATCCCTACTTCTCCGAGGAGTACCAGTTTGTGAATCCGAAGTTTGACTTCTTCTCCAAGTTTGGGGACATCGCGATTCCTGTGGTGGCAATACTTCTTGCAGTTACAGTCTATGTTCAACAGAGGTGGAATTACGATAAGCTCAGCCAAAAACTTGTTGTTGGTCAACGTAGGCTTCTACCCCTGGGGTCCAGGGTGTATGAAAGATTGGCTTCTTCCAGATCGTTTGAAGCAGAGCTTGTCTCTGGTGTCAATGATGATGCTACTCGCAACAAAGGGCTTGATGATGCCGATGTCTGAGTGAGGTTGTTGCGGTAAACTATTAACTCAAAGATTGGAAACATAAAGCTTGGTAGTTGTTTTGTTGTTGTTTTACTGTTTAGTCCATACATGTTGGCTATTCGAGGAATTACTATAATCAGTTGTTATCTTACACCTGCTGATTTGTTGTACCTCGGATGTTTTTACTTCTTTTAGAACTCGGCTTCCTTCATACGTGTTAGTTTGTATTTGAGATTTCAGTTACTCTATTTTGTTGACAACGTCGAGGTGTCATTGTTGTTCTCTTCAATAATATAGTGTTTATTTTGTAGCGGATTGAAGTGTTTTTCTTGAAATCTTTCCTCCATTGAACTTACCCATACTTGTTCAACATTCTGAGCTTGTACCTGCTGCTTTTTGCTCTTTAGTACTTGATCTCCACTAGTAGACTTGCATTTTCAGCATGCACCTTATCCTGTACCTGCTGCTTCTTGCTCTTTAATACTTGATCGCTACAACTGGACTTGCATTTTCAGCATGCACCTTATCCGAGCAACGTAGACATATCGTATTATTCATATACTGCCTTATGACCAGTTTGGAGAAATGTTTAGTTGCAATTTTCAAATCGTTGAAGTCAATTTTCCAGCACAAACTTTGGATGACCGATGACCATCCTATCTGACAGTTAATAGCCATTCCCCACAGTAGACTTGCCAACCGTGGGTTGGTGCTTACTTTTTTTTTTTTTTTTCTATTTTTTTGAACAAGGCAAATCCTACTTATCTAAGGGAAATGGGATGGGGCATTGGGGCTGGTGGGGTTTGAACCCTTACCAGGTACAAGGAGTATAAGACACGTACCACTTGGTTGCCGCTCCATTTGCGGTAGGTGCTTACTTTGTTATGAAGTACAGTATTTGACGAAGGTTTTGCTACTTCCATATGAATATATGTTTGAATCTACACTAACATTCATGTTTGTCCTGCATAAGATGACATATCTAATGTACAAGCTTCTATGTTATATAAGAGGAAACCTTATTAATATGTGAAAGCTGAAATCTGGGCTCCATTGTGCGTACCTATATTAGATAAGATAGATGGGTACACGTGTTAGGTGTAAGTGTGTGTTCAAGTGTCGGTCTCAAGGACACGGAGATACACCTTGTATTTTATGGGATAAATAGTGTAAACAAAGTACCTTCATCCATAATATAAGTGTTCCATACATATCTTGCGATAAATTTGAATTAAAATATGCTTGCTGGGTGAATGTCCAACAAAATATATCCGACCCGGATCTCATAACTGTATCTGAAGGTTCATGATTGATAGCTGCACACATTTGAGGTTATGAATAGGCCGTGTGTGTGTGTGTGTGTTCTAGAACGAACAGCAGAAAAACTATGAGCAGAGATTTATGATGATGATCTGGTCCCCTTGTGGGTAATATTTGCCCATGGCATTGATGTTAGTTTGGCTCACCTATTGGAGAGGCAACTGCAAAAGTGAGAGGTAGGGCATGAGGCTTTCCAACCCAAATCATAAATTGCCTTGTGAGCTAGTCAGTGGGGGTGGTCCCCTTGTGGGTAATATTTTCCACTGGCATTGATGTTAGTTTGGCTCACCTATTGGAGAGGCAACTGCAAAAGTGAGAGGTAGGGCATGAGGCTTTCCAACCCAAATCATAAATTGCCTTGTGAGCTAGTCAGTAGGGGTGATTCCTGAGAATTTTGGAATAATAAATCCTCAGTCTGATATATTTTCAAATGTGTCATAAATAACATTGCAACCATGTTGGTCCAGTTTCGAAAGATGTCTACCAAGTAGACAAATAAATGGGCAGACTAGAATTTCATTATAAAGTCAAGATTGATGAGCTGAGGGTCCAGACTCTGACCCAACTCAACCCCCTTCCTCAAGGCCATTTCATCTATAATCTCAAATCTTGTTTGGCACAAAATGAAAACCAATAAGCGCCGTTTCGCTGTAGTTCTTATTTTTTAAGTACTTATTTTTCGCTTTACGAGACATGACATTCTTTCACAATACATCACATTTAATTCAAAAAATAAGTGTACTTATTTCTCTTCGCGGAACGGGGGCTAAAAATATCGATATAGCATTTCCTTTTGCTCGTATCTAGAAAGCATTGCAACACGGGCGTATAAAAAAACATGTGTTGAAAGATGAAAAAAGTATACAAAAAATTTGCGAAGGGTACTAAAATATGCGAAATATATAATGTTGATGTTATATTATCCATCATCCGGTAGGAAAGGTAGCAAAACTGACACAATTTTTTTCCAAATGAGTGAGCATTTTAAACATGTTTTGGAAGATAATTTTTTTTTTCTACATCCTCACTAAAATTCAAAACTCGAAAATTAACCCCTTGGTATATACGAAGAGAGTAAAAGGTAACTAACGTCGTTACAAGATCACAATTTCACCCAATCAAACCCACATTGGGATGTCAATTTGCCGCTCCGCCCCGATCGGGGTAGGTTTTTATCAAATTTTTGAGTACCGGTACAGGTTAAGGGAAAAATTACAAAACTCGATCGGGGTTGGGTTGATATTACCCTGCTCCATTACCCACCCTAAAGTATTTTTATAGATACAATTATATTTCCACCCTAATATAATTATCATTATACTTAAAAGTACATATTTTTACCTTAATGGAGTATTATTATCAATATATACTAAAATCTATATTTTCACCTTTATACCAAAATACCACCATATGTATATATAATTTATCTATAATTATTTCTTTTCATTTTCTTTTCAGGTTATTTTTTTCCTCATTTCTTATGGATTGGGGAGGAAAAAATCTTCAATGCAACGGTTATTTGCATCCAATAATTACTCAATCGGGTTCGGGCCCATATGGTGCTTTCCGGGTCGGGTTGAGTAAGGCCAAAATCGCCCCGCCCCTTTGCCATGCCTAAATCCAAAGGGGTTGTTGTGTCCCTACTCTCTCACAGCGACAAGTCCGACCACCCTTCCACCACAGTAGCGCCACCGCCTCCCGTGCCCTGCCACCTTCTGACCGCAAGGCCTCCTACTGTCACACATCCACCACCAACCGCCTCCCCTCCCCCCACTACGGCGGAACCACGGCGGCGTCATGGTGACCTGTGGTGCATATGCCTGTTGCGGCCGTGGGTTCCCGGTGGTGGTATACTGGTACCTGGGAAGTTTGGAATACTTAGGTGCATGTACATACATAGTATTTCAGTTGGATTTAAGTGGCTACGTGAAAATTCTCCTATATTAGTTTGGTAGATAGTAGCCCATACCATGTAGAAGGCTAACCTATCAAGATTTGGAACTCTTCTAAGTTCTAATGCGGTGCGAGAGAGTTCCGGCCATTTCAATGGTCTGTTGGACTAATCATAATATATACGTAGAAGATAATAGGTTGGGGTTGAATGGAACTAATATAGCTTAGGGTCCAATCTACTCATTTTATTGGAGTTGCCAGTACCTAGCTTGTTGATACTTTGATACCCCATTAAAGGCTTGAAATTGAATGCCTGAGCTGTTTTGTAATACAAGTGCATTTGTGATGCAGTCGTAATACTAAAAATATATATTAATTACGTATTATTTTGAGTTTACTATTTTATTAGGAATTTTATAATTTTAGATAGGTAGTGTAGAATAATTAGTTCCCTAATTTGCTTTGATTTTCTTTTTTTAAATGATATAATCTTTTCATTCTGCATCATTCTCCCGGGCTTGAGATACGACTGCATCAATTTGATCATACGTAAAGTCGTAAACAGTACACTAAAATTTTAGAAGGTGACAGAAAATTGATTTTGATTGAAACAGAAGAAGGTACAATCTCAACTAAAATATTCATTTTAAAAATTTCAAGGTTGAAAATTCAGCAAATAAATACTACTACACTATCAGTTCGAAAAAACAAAAAATACTACAACAGTAACAACACTATTAAATTGTAAAGAGCAAGTTTTTAGTTCTTTCAAGTAAACAAGAGTTAGGAGCAAGTGTTGGACTCAGAGTTCATGGTGGGCACTGTAATTATGATGGTGGTCACACAGTCCAACCATGCCATCCCAACACCTATGTAGCTCCATGCTATTTCTGGTGTTGCTTTACCAACAGTAAACTTGGCCGAAAATTGGAATTTTGGGCTTGGTACTGCACAGTTTCTCCATCCTTTAATTTCCCCGCCAATTTGAACATTGAAAAGACAGGTTAATTGTTCATTCCAATTCCCAAATTTCTCTTCCAGGCAAAAACCACCTCAGTTTTGTGGGAAATGCTCAGGTTTATCGTTTACATTAATATAAGAACAGCGGGTTTTGGTTAGTGTTGCAGTGTGATGGACGGTGGTGAACTGAATAGAGCAAGTAGTAGCTTAAGAAGAAACAGTTCCGCAATTTGGAGGACCAGAAGTGCTAACATTTTCTCGCAGTCATCACGAGGAGAGGACGATGAAGAAGCTCTTAAATGGGCTTCACTCGAGAAACTACCCACTTTTGACCGATTACGGAAAGGGTTACTGAAAGAGTCACTTGGCGCCACCCATGAATTAGTTGACGTTGAAAATCTTGGGTTTCAAGAAAGGAAGAATTTGATCGAACGGTTGGTGAGAATCGCTGATGAAGATAATGAGCAGTTCTTGTTGAAGCTCAAGGGCCGTATTGATAGGTAATGAGTATTTTTCTTTTTTCTCTTTTGCATTCTTTTGTAGTTTAGTTGCCGGAAAACAGGTGTGGATTTTTCCTTAATGGTCTTCTTATTGAATAAATACATCAGAGTTGGAATTGTTATACCCACAATTGAAGTCAAATTTGAGCATCTAAAGGTTGGTGCAGAAGCTTATGTGGGAAGTAGGGCTTCACCTACTTTTATCAATTACTCTGTTAATATGGTGGAGGTAATATTTTAACCTTATTGTTTTGTACATAAATGCTAAGAAGTAGTTCTTCTTTCTAACTTGGACTGTTGTTCAAAAGGGGTTCTTGAACTATCTCCATATACTTCCTAGTAGAAAGAAACATCTGTCCATCCTCCGTGATGTTAGTGGAATTATCAAGCCTTGCAGGTGAGAAGCTACTGTATATTTTCCCTCAAATGAAATTGTGACTTGTTCGTATTCTTTTTGTCCATTTTTCAATTTGAATAGTTGGGGAAATGCATTTCCAATACTGATATTTCTTGGGGTTTTTGTAGAATGACTCTTCTTTTAGGTCCTCCAGGTTCTGGAAAGACTACACTGCTGTTGGCTTTAGCCGGAAAGCTTGATTCTGATCTTGACGTAAGGATGTATTATTGCAGCTTTTCCACCCCCCTCTTTCTTGCAATTTAATTTTTAGCTTCGAAGTGTATATTTAATTAGGTCCATAACCAATTCGGAAAATTATATTTCCTTTTTTCTTTGTAATGCTAGTTATCTGGGAGTGTGACCTACAATGGCCAGGGCATGAATGAGTTTGTACCACAGAGAACTGCTGCATATATTAGTCAGCATGATCTCCACATAAGGGAAATGACCGTGAGAGAAACCTTGGCTTTTTCGGCAAGATGCCAGGGAGTTGGATCCCGTTATGGTTGGTAAAAAAAATCATGTTTTTTCCTGTTTACATACATTCAAGCCATGCACACAAATAATTTCCACGCAATTTTAGTCTTTTTGAACATTTGCAGAGCTGTTAGCAGAGTTATCAAGGAGAGAGAAAGCAGCAAATATTAAGCCTGATCCTGATGTCGATATTTTTATGAAGGTGAGAAATTAGTATTTCAAACTTCGTAGAACTTGGTAAGAGATGAAGTGCATTAATTGAGGCTAGTTCTTCTCATAGATCACATGGGCTCAGAGTTCTCTACTTATGTATTAAACTCGATGAATTCTGTGTAAGATGGCTCTTAAATTACTGGTTGCATGTTTCTGAGAAGTCTTGGTTTCAAATAATGTCAAGGTAGTTAAGGTTTTCACTTGATATTTTTCACATTTGTCTGGATTAGGTGCGATCATATTTTTAATCTATGATCTCTCAGGATTAAACTCAATGCAGTGGATTTTCCAAAGTAGTGGTTCGTTTTTGTAAAAATTATGTGAAATTGTTTCTGGTAATTCAGGCAGCAGCAACAGAAGGGCAAGAGGCAAGTGTAGTCACGGATTACATTCTAAAGGTAGCAAAACACCATCTTATTAATATTCAATATAAGACTACACAAATTCTACTTTTACGTCATTTTCCACTTAAAATTACAGGTTCTTGGTCTCGAAGGCTGTGCAGATACTATTGTTGGGGATGAAATGTTACGAGGTATCTCTGGAGGACAAAGGAAGCGTGTGACAACAGGTATATTAACTGGCTTTGTAAATCCTAAGCAATGAAGCCTTCAATCTTTGTTTTCTTTTTTCGTACTTCTGCTAATTGGCCAAATTTTTAGGTGAGATGCTTGTTGGACCAGCTACAGCACTTTTCATGGATGAGATATCTACTGGTTTGGATAGTTCAACAACTTTCCAAATTGTTAAGTCTCTTGGTCAATATGTCCACATTCTGAAAGGAACAGCTCTCATCTCTCTCCTGCAGCCGGCACCAGAGACTTATGAGTTATTCGATGACATCATTCTCTTATCTGATGGCCAGATTGTTTATCAGGGTCCCCGCGAACAAGTGCTTGCGTTTTTTGAATCTATGGGCTTCAAATGTCCGGAGAGAAAAGGTGTGGCTGACTTCTTGCAAGAGGTAAATGTATATCCATCTTTGTGTGCTCTCGTTTATAATCAAACTAAATACAAGTTGTGGATCAAAATAAAAAAAACTTAAATACAAGTCTAATGGACGAAGTTCTATAATTTGACTACTGATAGGCAAATCGAATGACAATCCATCAATCTTATAAAGAGTTACGTGGAAGATGCAGGTTATATCATTTCAAACCCAAAAACCCCTGAAGAGGAGCTATTATGTAAAACTGTCACTGCCACATCATTTTGGTTGAAGACTCTGCATAAATTTTTTGGGAATAATACTGTTATTTTAGGTCTTATGGAGCATTAATTTGTCCCAGGTGACATCAAAGAAAGATCAGAAGCAGTATTGGGCACGTAAAGATGTTCCTTACAGTTTCGTTACAGTCAGCCGATTTGCTGAGGCATTCCAATCATTCCATGTGGGACAGAGACTTGGAGACGAGCTTGAAGTTCCATTTGACCAGACTAAAAACCATCCGGCTGCTTTGGTAACCAGAAAATACGGTGTTTGTAAGAAGGAACTCTTGAAAGCTTGCGCCTCAAGAGAACTCTTGCTTATGAAAAGGAACTCATTTGTCTACATATTCAAACTCGTGAAAGTGAGTTCTTTGAAAGTTTTCAACACGCGTTTATATTCCGGTTCTGATTTAGTTATTCGTATCCTATAATATTTACCTTTTTCTGCTTAGATCGCTGTAATGGCAGTCATTACAATGACAGTCTTCCTAAGAACTGAGATGCACCGGAATTCGAAAACTGATGGAGTAATTTACACTGGTGCTTTGTTTTTCACTGTGACTATGGTCATGTTTAACGGAATGCCGGAAATTCCCATGACAATTGCGAAGCTTCCCGTCTTTCACAAGCAAAGGGACCTTCTCTTTTATCCCCCATGGACATACGCTTTACCCACGTGGATCCTCAAGATTCCAATTACATGTGTTGAGGTTGCCTTGTGGGTGGTACTCACTTACTACGTCGTTGGATTTGATCCAAATATTGGGAGGTAAAGCTTTTAAGTAATGACTATTGTTCAGAATTTGTTTCCCTCTTTTGCATAATTCTTGTCTTCCAAATTACAACTAACCTATAGCCACACTGCAGATTGTTTAGACAGTACTTGGTACTTGTACTTGTAAGCCAGGTGGCTTCCGCGTTGTTCCGATTTATTGGTGCAGCTGGTAGGAATATGATTGTTGCAAACACGGTTGGTTCATTTGCATTGCTCATGCTTTTCGCATTGGGCGGCTTTGTTCTGTCACGAGGTAGAACCATATATAGACCTCTAGAAAAGAACTTTTCTCATACTTGAATTACTAAGAATGTATGTGTACTTGTATTATTTGACAGAGAATGTGAAGAAATGGTGGATATGGGCTTACTGGATGTCGCCGTTGATGTATGGACAGAATGCAATTCTAGTAAATGAGTTCCTAGGGAATAGTTGGAGACATGTACGTCGGTGAATTTGGAGTTCACGAAATTTTCCTCAATCAAAACCAGCTGACGTTTGAATTTTCTTTGATGTCAAAGGTTCTAAAAAATGAGACAGAGCCATTAGGAGTAGTGGTATTGAAGAATCGAGGGTTCTTTCCTGATGCATACTGGTATTGGATAGGAGTGGGGGCATTGCTTGGATTCATACTCCTGTACAACTTCTGTTTTACTCTGTCTCTCGCTTATCTCAACCGTGGGTATCTCTGTATTCTAAGTTGTTTAGGATGTGGCTTAAAGCAAGCGCTCATGTACTAGACGTTGCAAATTTGTGCAGCTATTGGGAAGCTACAAGCTGTTATTTCAGAGGCAAATGATGATCAAGTGAATGGCTCTGTTGGGGGAACTCAATCCAAAGGTGATGAAACTTCTGCAATGGTTAGGTACAAGGGTCATTTTATTGGTTATATTCCACATAATTTGTAACTTTAACTGCAGAGAGAGGAGATCAGATTAGGCGGCAGAGCATCTCATCTGGGTCCTCATCCATGAGAACAATAGCCATTGTCGATGCCAATCACAGTAGGAAGAAAAGAATGATTCTTCCATTTGAACAACATTACATTACATTTGATGATATTACATACTCTGTTGATATGCCACAGGTAACAAGGCCTAGAAGAGGAAACAATCACTTCTTTTGTGCTATGTATATGATTTTAAGTGTATCACATAGTCAGATAGTCTTTGCTTTGAGAATTGGATGAGTCAGAGACTTATACGTACACTTACGTGATGTACACATAAACGTTACCCGTACCGGAGCCCATGTAACACAGCATTCGTGTATTTTGATGCTAGGAAGCTAATTTTCTGAAAATTTATTGTTGTCCGGAAAATGCCCACAAATTGACAAATTTTGAATTTTTTTTTTGCAGGAAATGAAAGATCGGGTTGCAGTGGAAGATAAACTAATGCTTCTGAAGGGTGTTAGTGGAGCTTTCAGGCCAGGTGTTCTGACCGCCCTAATGGGTGTCAGTGGTGCTGGTAAAACAACTCTGATGGATGTACTCGCAGGTAGGAAAACTGGTGGATATGTTGAAGGTAACATTACAATTTCTGGCCACCCAAAGAAGCAAGAGACGTATGCTCGGATTTCTGGTTATTGTGAACAAACCGATATCCACTCTCCTCATGTTACTGTCTTTGAGTCCCTGCTCTACTCAGCTTGGCTGCGGTTGCCTCCAGAAGTCAATTCCGAAACTAGAAAGGTTGATATCCCAGATGCATTTTACCATTTCACAGATCCTCCAAACTTTTTTTAAATGAAATAAGCCAAAAGATGCATAGACATGGAGCTTCAACTTCACTTGGTTGTGCAATAGTCAAGTTTGATATCATTTTGTATGTGTATAGTTCATGAACTCGTTGAGTACCCAAAAAAATACGAAGCCTTTGCCTTTTTATAAGTAAGCAATAACCGGGGTGGTGATGGGTTCGTCTTGGTTTCAATATCAGCTTGCTATCAAAAAACATGGGAAAACGCAACTTTGATCCTTTTGATGGCAGTCCTAGAAGGCACATGAGTCTGTAAAATATTTGAGTCAGGTGAAACGATATGTCCGTGTTGTTAAAGCTCATATCATTTATTTAAAGGAGAACACACTTGAATCCAGCTTTTCAAAACAAAGTAATCATGCGCTAAATGAAAGAAATCCGAGGCGGTTGGAAAAAGTATTTACCCTATAAGCACTTATCAACCCGTCACTCAAAAATATTTGTACAACTGATGAGGAATGAAAACAAATCTTTTTACAGTTGTTGATTCGGACTGCAGATGTTTATTGAGGAGGTCATGGAGCTTGTGGAATTGACTCCACTGAGTGAAGCACTAGTCGGATTGCCTGGTGTGAATGGTCTCTCAACTGAGCAGCGTAAGAGGCTGACGATAGCAGTTGAGCTAGTTGCTAACCCCTCCATAATTTTCATGGATGAGCCTACTTCAGGCTTAGATGCAAGAGCTGCTGCAATTGTGATGAGAACAGTTAGGAACACAGTGGACACAGGAAGAACAGTTGTGTGCACCATCCATCAGCCAGGCATTGACATATTTGAAGCTTTTGACGAGGTTATTACAAACTCTCTCTCTGTTTATAGGCTTGAGTATGTGTCCAAGTGTCAGATTCATTTCACTTCTGTCTCAACGAGGCAGGACATCAAAGTAACTATATAATTGGTGTTTTCTTTAATTTTCTAGGACAATGTTTACAAGGGTTTTTAGGGCATTACATGCATAATTTAGGAGTTGTATGCATAGTTCATAACAAGCTCGAAAGGGAAAATATTCATTTAGGTGAATGCCCTATTAAACATGTCGGCTATGGATCCTGTACCTTGTCCGATTGTCGAGTTTGGGACACGGGTATTTTATACTTTTAGATGAGCCCGTGTACCAAATGCTTGCTTCTTTGAATGAGATTCTGAGCTCTAAGACATGGTTTTCCCAGCTTTTGCTAATGAAGCGAGGTGGCCAAGAGATATATGTTGGGCCATTGGGTCGTCATTCTTGCCATCTAATCAAGTATTTTGAGGTGAGATGCGTCGGACAACCAAAAACTAAAAGCAATAGCCTGCTATTTGAGCTCTAAATGGTGAAAAAGTACTTAATAACACGATATGCTTTTTCACAAGGGAATTGAAGGAGTAAGTAAAATTAAAGACGGCTACAATCCCGCGACTTGGATGTTGGAAATTACTGCTCCAGCGCAAGAATTGGTTCTTGGAGTTGATTTTGCCGAAGTGTACAAAAGTTCTTCACTGTACAGGTTTCTTTAGTTTTGCTAATGCTTGTTCGTTATGAAAACTTGTAGAAACTTTCGAATTTTATAAATATGTCATAATTGCCTGTCTGGGCCATCTCAAACTTGTATTCAAGCCTCAACTAACTTACCACATATATCTCAGGAGAAACAAAGCCCTAATTACAGAATTGAGCGCACCTCGTCCTGGTTTTAAGGACCTCTATTTCCCTACTCAATACTCGCAGAGTTTCTTCACCCAATGCATAGCTTGCCTATGGAAACAACATTGGTCCTACTGGCGGAATCCGCCATATACTGCATTACGATTTATCTTCACAACCTTCATAGCGCTGATGTTTGGTACGATTTTTTGGGACCTTGGTTCCAAAAGGTGAGTTTAAAAAGGGAGTATTAGATGTTTGGCCACATTTTGATGCTTTTAATAATCTATATCTCCTTTTTTGGGGGGGTAAGTATCTCGATCTACATTTTGATCTCTTGGTAATAATACATGGTCCAGGTCAAAGCAACAAGATCTGTTCAATGCTATGGGTTCTATGTATACCGCTGTTCTCTTCCTAGGAGTCCAAAATGCCTCATCAGTGCAGCCAGTGGTGGCTGTTGAACGGACAGTCTTTTACAGAGAAAGAGCTGCTGGAATGTATTCTGCCATGCCTTATGCCTTTGCTCAGGTGCATAGCATTCTTCCCATAAAAACTTCAATAGCATATAATAATATCTGCCCTTTTGTCTCAACGCATTTTGTTAGACAGAGACTCCATTTCCCCTCTCTTTGGATTGCACAGGGTAGATTTCATTGCCAGTTCATGAGTGAATTAGATAGCCATGGGGCCCATTTAACCCTCTTTTGTTTTCCTTTTTCCCTCAAATGGGAAAAGGAAATCCCAAGACTATTTGACTATGGGATTGAGTGTCCGAACATGACTCTATATCTCACATTCACAAGGAGATCACTCCTCTTATCCTGTCTGAATTGCAAGCATGGGCTTATATCTTTGATTCTGTTCATGATTTTTTGTTCTTCCATTGCAGGTTATTATTGAACTACCGTATGTCTTTGCACAGTCTGCAGTGTATGGTGTCATAGTATACGCAATGATTGGGTTTGAATGGACTTTTGCCAAATTCTTGTGGTACTCTTTCTTCATGTACTTCACATTACTGTACTTCACCTTTTATGGCATGATGACTGTGGCTATGACTCCAAATGGTGACATTGCGGCGATTGTTGCCTCGTCCTTCTATGCGATATGGAACCTCTTTTCAGGATATTTAGTCCCACGAACTGTAAGTTCCATCATGTTTAATTCAAGTTGTGTTGATCCTTTGTCTTAACTCGTATCTTATACTTTTACCATCACAAACTCAAAATCCAAACGTATAGCCTTAAGGTGGTTAGATATAGGGGTAATCATTATTGACACGACCTACATAGCTGGACTCGAACTAGGAAGAAAGGTAGCTGGTTAGGATTGGCTATTCTTTGACACAAACACGAACATGACCATCCTGTAAATGGACACAGCCAACCTGTTTAATCATCCATGTTGACACGATCCCACTATTCACCCGTATAGATCCTGCTTCCAAATATATAAGTTCATATTTACACAAAAATATAGTTTTGTGCACATACATATATTTTACATTACTACTTTTTTTTTTTTTTTGGGTTCTTTTGTGTTGTTTTTTAAAAGTTATAAAGCCCTCAGAATTCTGTCTTTAACAAGGGATCAAATAGGTTGTTCTCATAATCACATTAACTGTTTGATATGTGGGTCGACATGGTTATTGACAGGTCATGTTAGGGTGTGCATATATGATGCATGTTTAGTTAAACAGTTTGGGTTGGGGTTTGGAAGTTTTTGCTGCGAACTCAAGACGACACGAACCGAACAAGAGCAAGAACTTTAATGTTTTCTATTTTCACTTGTCCAGAGACTTCCTGTGTGGTGGAGATGGTACTACTGGACGTGCCCAGTTGCTTGGACCCTGTACGGCTTGGTCGCATCACAGTTTGGAGACGTACAGGACTTGCTCGACACAGACGAAACAGTTGAACATTTCGTGAGGAATTACTTTGGTTTCAAACATGAATTTGTTGGAGTGGTTGCAGCAGGGGTGGTTGGGTTCACAGCTCTTTTTGCTCTCATCTTTGCCTTCTCTGTAAAGGCGTTTAATTTCGAGCGGCGATAAAATTCGGGATATGACCACCCGAAAATTTGTGTCCCCCTTGTTTTAGTTCTTCTTCCAGTCTCGCGCGATGTGGCTGTTTGAAATAAGGAAACAATTGTTTTGTGGAAACAGAACAGGGTTTTCAGCTGGGAGCCTGTAGTCTTTGAAGGAACTGCTGTAATGTATTATGCCCAAGAGTGGGTTCAACTTCATATATTATATAAGCTTGGACTTTGGAGAGATGTTTTTCCTTCCATTTGTTCTTCCGATAACGTTGTTAAACAAAAGATACAGAGTGGATGATACAGAAAATGCTGCAATCCTACCGTTCCCGGTTACTATGATGAATGAAAATATGAGAAAAATTTCCTAAATCCAGCTGAAAACGGAGCGGGGACCCTGCAGTAAGCAACTCTGTAACGCCCTCTGTAGTGCACAATCCGAGCCGTTCATCTCAACAATCAATGGTTCAAATATGTTTGTTACTATCTTTTACCTGTGAAAGAAGTTGACAACGAATTTGAACCATCGGCTAGGGAAACAAATGGCCTGGATGAACACCACACCCTGTAGTGACTTGCTCAAGTCGCTACAGGGTCCCCGGGTTCACCTGAAAACGTCTGTTGATCAAAGATCCTTAACATGTTAATTGGAGTTTTTATGGCTCAAGTTTCCTCGCAAAAATAGTTTTATGGATTAAGTGGTAGATTAATAGATAGATATGTACAACACATATTAATGTAAAAAAATTTAGCTTCTTTCCTATTAGAAAGAGTTTCCTCATTTCATTACCTAGAACTACTATTTGATTTTAAAGTGTGCACTATAGTTTTGCGTGCCATTTTATGTGTCCAATGTGACGGGCCCCAAGCTTGATTAACAAACCAAAAACAGCCCCGGGTGTCTGGACTAGTTTATGCACACCTCAATTAATTTCTATCTTATGAGAATTTAATACCCTATTTTCTATCAGAGAGTCCAATTAAATGAGTTGATTTTTTCCATGTACTTTTAAAAACGTACTCCTATTTTAAACAAATTAAACGACTCCGATCATTTG
>JAOTQK010000023.1:23391744-23404431 GCA_025642025.1 Rhododendron ferrugineum
TTTCATTTACATTATTTTTGAGTTTGAAAATGTAAAATAAGCTGCTTATTTTTTAAGAAGGTTTCTGGAACGGAGCCGTAAAGATTTATTCCTAATTTGTGTAGGTTTTTACGTGGTTTGGTTGCCTTGAGATTCCCTGTCCGACCCGCCTGTCCCATCCCTTTCGGTCGTTGATCTCGCAAATCAACGGCTGAGATGGGCCGAGTATATTTTGCTCCAAAACGACGTTGTTTTGAGAAAAAAATGCTTGGCCCATCTCAACCGTTAGATTTGCGAGATCAACGGTCGAGAGAGGTGGGACAGACAGGTCGAACAGGGGATTCGGACTCGGTTTGGTTGGATATAAAATGGCACAATTAAAACAAAAACAAAAACTAGTTCCATTGAAATTAATACTAGTACTATTATAATATCCTCTAACAAAAGGTCAGTTTAGGAATTTTTCAAATCTACTCCCAATTAGGTCCAATGGACTCCAATTAGGTAGGGTGTTCCTTTCACAGCATTTTGCTGCCATAAAGCTGTCACGTGTTTAATTCTACTCCTATAAATACTAGCTCAGCTTATATACCAGATTCATCCATCCACCATTTCAAATTTCAAAAACAGATCTCACTTTCTATTTTCAGGCACTTTGGTTGCTCCTTCCACTTAGCTCAATGAGTCAATCAGTACTTCTGTAGAAATAGTCCTAATTTCAAGCCTCCAAATGCACTGTCAATCCGGTTTTTCAGTTGCATTTATGAATCTGGTTCTACGTGACTTAAACTGTCCGTCATTCTAACAAATGAAACCTGACATACCAACATCCGAAAATTTGAATAGCTTGATTTTCTACCAATATCATGTGCTGAACCAAGCCGAGTAATAGTTTATTTTAAGTTCCCTTTGAAAGTTTATTAATTTTAAAAACAAGCCTCATCGGTTCAATTTTTCTTGCATTTTTGCTACTGCTACTAATATTAATTACTACAAATCTTGTCAATTCGAATTTTCGGTTGCATTTATGGATCTGGTTCCACGTGATTTAAAATGTCCATCCACCAACAAATAGAAATTTGACACGCGAAATGACCTATGACACCCTGGCAAATTTCAAATACTCCTTATTCAGACCCCACATCAACAAATGTGTGAGTAGTAATAAACTTACCCACCGGGGGTAAACGTTTAATTAAAACGTAAACACAAAGGATGAGCTGGCCCAGCTAGGTAACGATATCAAATTTTCCATTAACTACGCAATTAGAGATATAGTTATAGTAATCAAGAACTGTCTTAGTCAACCTTTGGTCAAACCTCGAGGCCATCACTGTAAATTCGGACTGAACGGATTATTTTAACGTTAATTCTCTCTCTCTCTCTCTCTCTCTCCTTGGGGTTTTTTTGAACTCCACACTATCCCGCTCTCACGCTCCTGTGATTTTCTCTCTCTAAATCTCTCTCACTAGAAGAGCTCCCTGCATGATTGACCTTACCCACTTTGTGTAGAGCACTTTGAGCTCAGAGACAGAGTAAGGTTTAGCTCCACATTGGGTTTTGTTCGCCTCTGTTGTGTACATTCCGATTAGGGTTTTGCGTTTTGTGATGGACTTGATGATTTTCTTGAAGTTTTGAAACGTGGGTTTTATGTTTGAATGGAAAGAATTCAAACTTGAAGGTTGGCTTTTCTTTAAAACCCAAGAAAACGGTTTCGAAAGGAAAGAAGTTGAATTAGAATGAATCTGGTGTAAATTTTCTTAAACAGGCCTGTAAATTCTCTCTCTCTCTCTCCTTGGGGTTTTTTTGAACTCCACACTATCCCGCTCTCACGCTCCTGTGATTTTCTCTCTCTAAATCTCTCTCACTAGAAGAGCTCCCTGCATGATTGACCTTACCCACTTTGTGTAGAGCACTTTGAGCTCAGAGACAGAGTAAGGTTTAGCTCCACATTGGGTTTTGTTCGCCTCTGTTGTGTACATTCCGATTAGGGTTTTGCGTTTTGTGATGGACTTGATGATTTTCTTGAAGTTTTGAAACGTGGGTTTTATGTTTGAATGGAAAGAATTCAAACTTGAAGGTTGGCTTTTCTTTAAAACCCAAGAAAACGGTTTCGAAAGGAAAGAAGTTGAATTAGAATGAATCTGGTGTAAATTTTCTTAAATATTTTTCTTTTTTTGGGAAAGAAATCCAGACCTTGATGCACTGGAATTTCACTTTTATCTTAGCAATCAAATGGCGCATATTAGTATATGACTTTCTTTGGATAGATCTCTCTACCATTGTCTCCTCTTTATCTTGAATGGTTTTTTTCTTTCTTTTTGGCTATCTTTGTTTTCAAATTAGAATTGATGCTTTCAGATTTCTGGAGAACTGTTGATGTGAGTTATGCATGTTGGTTTGTTTTCAAGTGGGTGAATGGCCATTGCTAATTTCTTGATCGTCTATGTCTTTTCTTGATTTAAAATTTCTTGATCTTTTGGCTGCCCTTTCCTCAATCAGCTCTTGCCGTTAGAGACTTAGAGTGATTGATTAAAGTCAAGTTTTGCAGAAGAGTTTACAGGCTAGAAGAAGTTTTCACTAGTTATTTGAATATAATAATGTTCTTCTTTGCTTCCACATTTGGTTCTTGGATAATGTGGGCAGTTTCCAATCATCTCTGTTCACTTGAAATTAATCACAATGCCCAACAGTTCCATGCTGGAAATCGAATCATCAGATATACATCATTGTTTACTGGATTGGATCCCTTGAATCGTTTGTGAAATACATCATTGTTTCCATACATCAGTTGTACGTGTTTTTGTGCAATCCTATTGTTCATTTAGATGTGCACTACTTTGCTCGTCAAAAGAGTTAGTGTTGTTTTTTATGTACAGGCGTTGCAGCTTGTCACTTCCCTACCGAGCAACGCCCCATTTGACATTTTCCTTGTTTTTTGATGGCCCTAATATATGCATATTTTTGCAGGTTTGATGAGTCCAATTTGTCTTTGAAAGCACCGCCTTGTTCCTTCACCAAGGCCTGTAACTATGAAGAAAGGGAATCTGGCTACTGCTAATTTTGGAGAGCCGATTCCTCGAATAACACGAGCTCGAGCTGCTGCTTGTCAGCAATCTGGAGGGATTTACCCTTCAAAAGCAACAAAGAAACAGGATGAAAACCGGTTTTCAACAAAGCAGCAGGATCAAAAGCGTGTTCTACGGACAAATTCAAAAAGAGCAGCCCTAGACGTGGTGAACAACAGTGCTCCTGTTACTTCTGGTGTTCAGAACAAGCGGAGGGCAGTGCTTAAGGATGTCACAAATTCAAAAAGAGCAGCCCTAGATGAGGTGAACAGCAGTGCTCCTGTTACTGCAGGTGTTCAGAACAAGAGAAGGGCAGTGCTTAAGGATGTCACGAATGTTTTCTGCGATTCCTATAGGAACTGCCTCATGGCACCAAAAGTTCCGGTTTGTACACTATCCTTCTGCTGAAAATTTGTTCGATTTGTTTAAAATGACAATAACATGCAGAAGAATTCTTCTTTACTACTTAGTAGCTGAAATTGGTCGTTTCAGAGCTCACTCAAATTTGGATAGTTATTCTGTTTTCTGAGCAGCCTTTTTTTGTATAAGAGGACTAACTGGTTTCAGAGTTTGCGCATGATCAAGTAATAGCTGCAGCCTTTCGTATTTCAAAAATTTGCAGATAGTTGCTGAGTTATATGGATGTATATGACACTGGTTTCAGAGTTTGTGTATTTCGTAATTTGACATCTGTTACTTATGCTGATTGTCAGAAAAACGATAGCAAACAGACCAGAAAGGGTTCAGTGAATGTTTCCAAGGTTGCTCCCTCTGTTGCAGTAGCAATGCAGAAGCTCCCAGCTGATTTAAAATTGAAAGCAGCTCAATTATTTCTAAATACAGAAGTTAAATCCTCAGAAGGTGAATGTCCAGTGGTGTGGGAAAGCAAAATAACTTTGCAGAGAGGGATTACTGTACAAGGGTGTAATGACAATCCTCAGACTGGGAAAGAAAACACGGTGCCTTCCCAAGCCCAAAAGTTTTCGAAGAGAGGTTTCCTTCTGGACCTTGCCTTTAAATTTCTCATCCTTGAACATGACAACATTGACCAATTATGACACTAATGGCATCTGAAAATCACATATTTCATATTTGAGCAGCTGATGGAGAGCATAATCGTCCTTGAAGTTCATATGCTTCCAACGTACTTTGTTTCTGTTGAATGCTTCACACTGACACCCTTAGCAAGAATTTTTTACTTATTTATTCATTTTCTTTGCATCTACTGCTAAAATACTGTAGGTTAGAGCCCCGATTTGGAGGGAAAATCGGCAGACAGTAATCAAGAGCTGTGATGTCTCATGTTGGACTTGCTCTTTGTTATGCAATTAACAGTGAAAAACACTATGGAGTATGGAGGAATACATAAAGGGAAATTATAAGTTCAAATCAGTAAATGCTGAAGAAGTATCTGTAATACTTTTGTATTAGAAAAAGAAATAAAATGCAGAAAAAGAGGCAAGTAGATATGTCAAGCTTTCTGCATAGTCAAGGCTTTCAGGATTTCCTGTTTCATTTGATCTAATGCTGTAGGATTTTTGTAAGCTGTAAATTAAATGAATACTCTAGAGAGAATTCCACAACACATGGAACCAGTTTCCCAACTGCTGCATTAAAGACCGCTCTTTTTCACCTGTGCTTCCATGGTCCCGAGAATTGATGGTATTACATGGTCTCACTCATTTTGGGTATTGCATTGTAAGTACAACATTCTCAACACTATAGCTGTTTCCTAGTATCTTAGATTCTTAGGCCAATCTTTACCCATCTATAGTTATTGTTTTTTCGTACTTCAATAGTTAACTTCAACCAGTTGTGCATATTGACTGATGCTTTTTCGTGTCCTGCTATGGTCAGTGAAAATCACTACTTTACAAGAAGGTTTCACTATCATGGCAACCGCCTAATAGAAGGTCCATTTTCATCAAACTTCGTTTAAAAGATGAGTTGCAAATCCATTTTCGAATAAGCCTTTTTTGGATCACTCCTTACCAGCTATGCTTCCCTTCTCCCAAAAGTTGATGTGATTATACCGGTTTAGTCATTCATAGGATGCCATATGTTTGTAAGTGCTGTGTCTTGACTCTTGATACGGTTAGAGCAATATCAAGGCTTTACAGTGAGGTTTAGCTCCTACAGTGATGTCTTGTCTTGCTTTTAGTTCCTTGGCTTTTGTTTTACATGGTGTATTATGTCAATTCACTTCTCACCAAGAATGACATTTTTGGTAATCGACTACAGATAAAGTTGGCCTTGGTGGGAGGTCGGAATCTATCAATCCAGACATTATAGACATTGATTCTGACCACAAGGAGTCTCAATTGTGCAGCCTCTATGCTCCTGATATCTACAGCAATTTACGTGTTGCAGAGGTTTGTGATGTAGATGTTATTTGATTTGTTTGATATTCGTTCTTGTACTGCTGATGATGATCAGCTTCAGAGTGTAATTTCATGATTTTATGCATTTGATTCTCTCCCCAAGTAAATGTCAATGGTTGCAGATACATGACCGCAACAAGTAATAACTACCTCAAGTTAGTGAGCGACACTTATTTTGGCATGCATGCCGAATATACCTTCTGTGGCATTTGACTATGTTACATCCCTTTTCCAATTCCATCCCGTGAAGCTATGTCTACGATACTTCTTGTTTAGCTTGACAACTACCCTGACATTGCTTTTCAATGTTTTCATTTCCTCCAATACTCAATAATGTCTCTCCTTAGAGTTTTAGACATTTCTATAGGATGAAGTTAGGTGCGGGGTCACTCTCCAAGGAGTACTGAGCCAAATCTTAGACGTAGGGGAGCAAGAGTAACAGCCATTTATCGGCTATGTTGAGAATAAGTGTCCAGTTTTGATGGCCAAAAGCCTGAGATAGTTTATCAGATTCTTAGGGTTTGTTTGTGGTAACAATAGGGGAGAGGTTGGGAGCTATCTTACTTGGATTGCAGATCGTTCTGGTATGAGGAACAAGAACTTGAACAGGATGTGTTACATCACATTTCCTAGAATGTGGTACAATAAGGGTAGGTTTCTTTGTATTGCCATAAAACGAAATAGTAATTTCATAATACTCATGCAAAAAACACATTTCTAGGAGCATAATGACCAATTTGTTTCATATTTGTCTTTCCAAAACACTACTCCCTATGTTTTCAGTTTATAAGATTTGATTGTTTGGGAAAAATTGAGGGTCGCTTTGAATCGCTAAACGCTGTTTGTGACCGCTGGTGTAACATGTTTCGGAATGTGCAGTCCAATACATAAACCGATAGGATAATTTCATTCCCCGGTTCCACAGGTTTGGAGTGAAGAGTAAGGATTTAGAGGCTTTTTCTGAGACTATGAAGTGAACGGATCTCATGGATAGCAATAGTGCCTAGAAATATATGCTTAGCAACTATAAATTAGAAATACATCGTTGTCATCTCCTACGTGAGTAGCTGCTGCTTATATAGGTCAATCAGACTTTCCTGTCCTAAAAAACGACTGTGACTTCCTGTTTGAAAGCTAGGGCTTTTAACGTCTAAAACGTTTTAATGGCATTCTGCACAACCATTTCAACCACAAAACAACCTTGACTATCAGTAACTGCTAAGATTCTAACCTTGTGCTGTTCTCTTTCCCTGTTTTTCTCTCTACAAGATGCCTTACAATAATATGTGCTATACCATTTGTTTCTCCAGCTGATGCGAAGGGCACATACAAATTTTATGGAAGAAGTACAGCGAGATATCACTCAAAGCATGAGGGGGATTTTAATTGATTGGCTTGTCGAGGTCGGTGTGGTTTTCACCTTGTTACTAAATCAAGCCGTCGAATTTATGCATTTTCTGTAGCATATTTTATTATTTATTAATTGCAAATGTACCTTGGAAGTGAATGCGGTTAGTATTTTACTCATTAACATGAGAGGATTTCCTCAACTGGCATCCATTTGTCGTTTGAACAAGTTAAAATTGAGATTGATATGTTTTGGATTTTAGTCATTACTCTGTCTCTCTGATTGCTTGTAATTTTTTTACGGAGCGGAGTGCAATTTTTTTGAATCGAATATCTAATCATTTGGCTGCAACATCATTATGCCATTTTCTCTTAGGAACTATATTTGATTAGCCAAGTCTTTAGAAGACAACAATCTTGCTATTGCTGCTACCTCTAGAATTGCCGATGGTTATTATTGAGGTAGAAACTCTGTTCAAATGGCTGACCACATCTGCATAGATAATACCGTTGCCCAAAGGTGCATTGGTTGGCCTTTGTGCAATCTTTGATGGCTAGCAAATAAATAAATAAAGGGTCGTTAAAAGCACTTTCAATTTTTATCCTAGTCTTTTCCACAGTTAGGGTCCTATTCCCACTCAGAGCAGCGCTGCATTCACGCTGTTTTTACCTATGCGATCCTTATCATTCGCTATAGTGATGCAGAACCAAGGAAAATGGTAGAATTAGGACTTCAGCTAGTGTTTGGATTGGATTTTGAATTTTTTTTTGAAAAATAGTAGGGGTAATAAGTGGAGAGAGATAGAGAGAGAAATGTTGAAAGTAGGGAGAATCTAGGAGGAATTTTTTGAAAAATTCTTTTTGAATTGCAAAGAGAACAAGGTTGCCTTGGTCAATTTCTCGAGACCCAATTATTATTTTTTTTTTGTACTAATTGGTAGCTTTTTCCTCCTTTCTCCTTGGTGCATAACAAAAATATGCTAGTGATCTTTTAGGGCACTTCACTACTTCCCGAAGTTTGAGTCGGTTCTCCTAGAATTGCTTTTCTGTTTTTTTTTGTTGTTCTGGAAGTGGCCTTTCAGAAGATATATTAATTCTACCAAAGAAGCATCCTCTCTGCTCTTTCAATTCTTCCTAAAGTTAGTTCTAAATTTCTAACGTTTGCCTGGGAAAAAATTAGATACATCTTCTTTCTTGAATTTTTGAAGCAAGATAATGTCTCGTTATCTAAAGGTTAATCTGGTATACATGTATAATAACATATTAGAACCACTTGGAACATCACGTAACTGAAATACATACGCACATATATAATCTTAGTATGTCATTCATATGTGTAGAGATTACTCTTTTCTGAAGGGGGATGTAATTATTGTTTTTAACTCGGTTTCAGGTATCTGAGGAATATAAGTTAGCAGCTGACACACTATATCTCACAGTGCATTTCATTGACCTGTTTCTCTCTCAAAACTATATCGAAAGACAAAGACTACAACTGCTCGGCATCACTTGCATGTTGATTGCCTCGTAAGTTTGCTGTAGTGTAATTCAGAGCATGTGTCTTTTCAGACCTGTTGTATCAAAATATTAAGCTGGAGGCGTGTATTGTACTCAATATTGTTGGATAATACTGTCGAACTCATGGAAGAAACCAATGGTGATGTGTAACTTATCGATAGAATTTGCTGGGTTATAAGGCTAAAAAGAATGTCAGTGTTCATCTCATGTGCATCTCACTTAGTGTACTACTTATGGTGAAATCGGAGTAAACTATTTTTCCACGATGCCGGTGCCTCCTGACGTGGTAGCAAATGGTTTGAGTGAGAGGTCACTCAATCTGTGCAGAAGCTATCCAATATATCTCAATTAATTTATACATAATATAGAGTAATGACGGCACTATCACCTTCTTTGATACCCAGGCTTTAGAGTTTCATGAAAGTCTCCAGGGAGATATGACTAACTAGGCCATTTTAAGGAGGTTAGAGAGTTGGAGATGTGGTTAATAGTGTTTATATTAACGTAGTTGATAATCAATGAGGATTATTATTCTATTTGGGGAATATTGTATGAAATTACACTGAATTTGTAATGTTTATGTAGCCTTTAATATGATGAAAAATGCTAACTTCCGCCCATTAGGCGGAGGATAATGTGTAGAAAGTGTACTATATCCGAAAAAAGTGTATTGATATTAGTGAAATGTGTATTAATATCCAAACTTGTTTGTCATTATATGTTTATTATCCTCAGCCTAATGGGTGAGCAAGATCGTAATATGATTTGTTTCTTAATGGCTTAAAGGAAGTATGAAGAGATCTGTGCTCCTCGTGTGGAGGAGTTTTGCTTTATCACCGACAATACTTACAATCGAGAAGAGGTATGTCCCCAGTTTCTTCATTTCTTCGTTATGTTACTTTATTAGCCAAATTGAATACATCAATACTCATATGATCGACAAAGATAACGAGGAAATCTCCCATGGAAGTGAAAAACATATTGTTGTGGATAAGTGCCTCTTGAAACTCAAATTCCTCTTTTCGCTTTAGCATGTTTAAATTGCTCCTAAAACAAACCAAACGTAACTACTTATCCTGTAGTACCTATCATGAAATAAATAAATAAATGTAAATTCATTGCCGTACTTGAACTCCATTTAATATTATTAAGATACTCTTCACAGACGCAATGTGAACTTGTGGTCCTGTTTGGTTAACCCATAGTATGGTGCTGAATCTACATTTGACTGGATATGGTACAAACAGAAAGTCGAATTGGATGCAGATATTTCATGCGTATAAGTTGTACACAGAATGCCATGACCACTGTCACCACTCTGATAGTCTGATTCAATTGTCTGTCGACCAGGCTACCATTCCACGCAGTCGTTCTCATGCTGGATCGGTTGGCCATCACGAGTGATGCAAAGGATATGATTTTTATCTTGACTTTTATTCCTGAAAACCTATGTTCCCTTCCAACTTTTGCAACCTAGCTAATGATGCTATGCAATGTGTATGTGTTTGTTGTCCTTGTCCATCTGTAGAGTATGATTGCATATTGTGTCCATCTATAGAGTATGGTTGCATATTGTGTACACTAAACTACGAACATTTAGTGTTAGAGGAATGACTCTTTTTCAGCTGTCTGTCCATTGGATATTAACCTTCATATTTTTTTCTTTTCCTGAAATTATGCTGGCCCCCTATTGGTTGTACCAAATTAGCTTATCAAGTAACTGGCAGGTCCTCAAAATGGAGAGTCAAGTTTTGAACTACTTGGCCTTTCAGCTTTCCTCACCCACTGCGAAATCTTTCCTGAGGTAGTTCTTCTTCCCTATAATATTGCATCTTCATTGCTTGTGGCCTCTGTGTAATCACTTAAGCCTTATGCACATCTTACTGTTTACAGGAGATTCTTACGAGCAGCACAAGCCTCTTACAAGGTAAGATTGTTGGTTGAGGTCATGCATAAATTTTTTTGGGCGTTCTCGGTTCGAAGATAGACTAACTTTGTATTCTTAATCATTTTTCCCTTGCAGACCCCTAGTCTTGAACTGGAATTTCTGGCCAATTATTTAGCAGAACTGACATTGGTGGAATTTGAGTTCTTGAAATTCATTCCTTCGATAATTGCTGCCTCAGCTGTATTCCTAGCCCGATGGACATTAGATCAGTCAAGCCACCCATGGGTTTGTATCCCCCCGCCTTTGTTTCTTTATTTCCACCGTTGAGCTCTAGGTAGTCGGGTTTTCTAAACTTGTTACTTCACTGCGATACATTTCAGAATGCAACGCTCGAACACTACACAAATTACAAGGCATCAGATTTAAAAACTGCAGTTCAGGCATTACAATGTTTACAATTGAATACTGACGGTTGCCCTCTGAATGCTATTCGCTCAAAGTACAGGCAAGATAAGGTAAGAAATTGTGATTGAATGGTTGAGAAGATCATCATGCTTGATCCAAGATTGACCATCTCATGCAATGTGATGATTGTATGCTAACAGCAGTTTATTCTGATTTAGCAGTATAAATCTGTAGCAGCTTTGACTTCCCCGGAACTTGTTCAAACGCTTTTCTAAGGAGCATCTTTGACTTCCCCGGAACTTCTACGAACGCTTTTCTATGGACAGAATGGCTGATTTTGCCATAGCTACAATGGAATGCTAACAGAAAGATAACGACACCCAACAAGATGAGAGTTTTCCTCTTTATTTTGGCCTCTCCTCCTTGAGGTTGTTTCTGATGTCTTATCCTCTAAATCTTGTTTCTATTTCTCTTCTCCGTCCATATCTATTCCGTTCTTTTCTTTTCCTTTTCCGATCTCTGTTTATAATTCTTTTGCAAAACAGTTGGGTTTGGTTCTTCCAAACATGTCTTTGTAAGCTGAAGTCTAGATGTAGATGTCTAAGCCCCCCAAGTGGTGGAAGTTCTCTGCCTGCCAACTTGGTAGTCACCTGACAGGACAAAAAAATTGGCTTTTGGTTGATGTAATTGACTGTATATTTTGCTTTGTTGCCAAGGGATCACTGGATTGACTTTTTTTTGTTTTGTTTATCTCAACTGATTGTACAACTCATTTTCTCACGTGTTCTCTTTTTATCGGATAAATGTGCGGGAATTTGCTGAGATGAAGTTGATTACATGGAGCCTTCAAAGATTTGGAATCTTGGATCGATAACGTCAGACCTCGAAACACCTGGTTCGCATGAAACATGCTGAATTTGCCCCTCATAATTTTCCAACAAGATGCAGGCAGGCCTTTAAACACAATCCTAGCACCTAATAAGAAGCTGCACAATTTTCTTAAGGCCTGATTTGGATCTTTGAGTTTGTGAAAAACTTGTTCTTTTTTAATTGAGCAATTCTGCAGTGACTAAAGTGATTAACCAACTTTTATATATGCCAACCGAGAAAGCAAGACTATATACTCAAATCTAGGGTCAGCTGTTTTTTTTTTTGGTAATGCAGGTTATCCAGGGTTAACCTTGCGTGCACCTCGTACTCTTGAGGGTTAGTTTTGGTAGGACATTCCACACCATTGGTTAATCACTTTGGCCAGTGCGGAATTGTTCTGTTAAAGAAGAAAAACTTTTGCTAAGAATGGTTTCCAAACAGGGCACATGACTAAAACGTCCTAAATAAAACATTCTTTTCACAGGTTACTACTAGTATTTCTTTTTTTCTTTTTTCTAGAGATCTAATCAATTTGATTTAGTATTTTGCTAATGATAACTTGCCAAGATGATTCGGATGCATATTTTGGTAAAACCACTCACTGGATACAAGAACAGTATTTTTTTTTTATTAATTCAAAGCATCCCGTGAGTTTACGCACAAATCGACTAATTTTTATTAATCAATTCTATCGTTCATTAGCGAAAGCCCAATTAAAACCGAAAAAACCCTGTATGAACTACCCTAAAAATTTTAGATTACATCCGAGATATTTCAAATTTAAGACGCATTGACCCTAAAATCCAAGCCTTTGTGGCTAGGCTAGGCTAGGCTAAGGACACAACCCAAAGACCCAAGCCTTCGCCACGGGCTAACCTTGGCGGTTAGGTTAACTGATGAACAGTTTTGCAAGTAAGCTCTGGTCTTTTCCAACGGATGGTTGAATCGTCGTCTAGTCTTGCTTGCTCCCATATTCAGAGAGAGAGAGAGAGAGAGAGAGAGACGATGACGACGGCTACCAAATCAAACTCCTATTCAATGCCCTCCGAGAATCAAGTATGAATGCTAAATGCTTCCTCAATTCTACCTCGATCCACGAAATCAAGTATGAATTCAGTCATTACTCGCTCTTAATGCCTTATCATTACATGCAATCATCTCGGGAATTCAGCTTTATTTCGCACTCAGAAAGTCTGCACCACATACACCTTTAAAACACAACCGGACACAA
>JAOTQK010000023.1:23573193-23578193 GCA_025642025.1 Rhododendron ferrugineum
AGAAGAGAATGGGAAAATGAAAATTGGAAAAGCTCCTCTGAGCTCTTTCTGCGTTTTGCTCTAGAAACGTGAAAATGAAAAACCCATTTTCCCTCTCCCTGCCAAACAGCCAAAACTCAAAAAGGAGAAGTGGAAAATGGGAAAAGGGGGATCCAAACACCCCCTTAATAAAAAGTTATGAACAAAAAACTCCGCCCCCTTCTTCCCCTTCTTAGGGCTCCAGCCAGGGTTTCGTCGGGGGCGGCGTCGGCTGCCTGCCCCCCTCCATGTTCCTTTTCCTTTCTATGTTCTGAATAAGTTCCCAATTGTTTCTGTCGCCGCTCTCTCTGCCTCCAGCGTGCTTTATTTCCTGCCTCCGGCGTTCGGTTCTCAAGCGCTTACGGCCTCCTTCTCCGGCGATGTACCCCGATGACCCTATTTTTTGCCGCCAATCACGCAAGCATTATGTTTTTGTTTTTCCTCTCTTTTCCTAGTTGCTTGGCCCCCCGTTCCATTTACCCCTTCCCCGTCCGAGTGGCTGCTCTCTCTCTCTCTCTCTCTCTCTCTCTCTCTATTTCTTTCCTTCGATTGGATTGGGTTCCCGCCCCTTTCTTCCCTTCCCCGTTCGTTCCAATCCTGGGGCATGTTTGCATGTGGTTTATTTGGTTTCTACAGGCGCTGTTGAAGGGAGCTAGGTTCTGTTGATGTCCTTATGGTCCGGTTTGATGAGTTGCTGTTGTTTTGCAGGGGAGTTAGTGTTGGGGTTAATGATGGGGTCTTCGACTCACTAATCTGTGCCGGCCGCCGTTATGAATGGGCGCGATCCGGCCAGCGGTTTGGTCGTCCTGGGCCGAGGGGTGTTCAAGTGCCTTGCTCGTGGCGGTGGCGCACGGTTGCAGTTCTAGTTTTTATTTTGCGGGTGTCTTGTTTTCTTTATTTTCTGTTGTATCTGTGTTTTCTGTTTACGCTTTCACACGGTGTTCTGTTCTTTAGGTTTCATGGCATTCGCCTGTCGTCGGCGCACTTTATCTTAGGCAATAGCACTGTTGTATTTTTGTGTTATGTTTGTTAAACCCTTGTACTCTTTCTTTCATATATATAAATGATGTTCTTCTTTGATGCCAAAAATAAAAATAAAAAGTTATAAACTCTAATCAAAGTGACTTTTTTACCCATTGGATGAACTGTTTTGATTAAGAAGGATAAATTTAATAAATACTGTAATTTTTTATTTATTACAACTCGTAAGAATCGTTTTTTCCTGACAAATTTATTACTTTTGGGTAAAAAAAAAAAAGAGAATGGAGAGATTTTATTATTTATTCTATTATTAGAAATGGTAAATCTGCCAATATATAATACACTTTTGGCCAAATTATGGATTAGGTTGAACAATTATCAATTACCTAATTCTATTATGTGTTTGGTTGAACAGTTATCAATTGGGTATCGGTGAAATGAACATTGAAATCACATAAGATATATAGTCATTTGTCATACATGAAGGAATATCCGTCCTTACGACAAATATCAGGTGTCAGTGAAATTGACCCCTTTTTTTTTTTGGAAGCTTCAAAAAAATGGATCTCAGATGTGGCTCCTACTCCATCTAGTTGTACTCTTTGACTTTCAAGGGAGAGGTCTAAGGGTCAAGCCAGTAGAAAGACGTCGAATCTCTTTTGGTTGTTAACTCACTAATTTCTCTCTAATCTCGGTGATGTAAGGGAAAAAAACAAATGAATCTCATCTTGAATGTCTTTTTCTTATTCTGTTCAAACTTGCACAACCAATACTCAATTTACCTACAGAATTCACCCCACGGTAGTGTTGGTTGAATAATCTCAACAAGATGTTGTAGCTCAATATGGCTTTCCCCGGTGCAGATAGAAAATGGAGTCATTCTAAACTCAATTACACTAGTTTGAAATGTTTTTTTTTTTTCTGGGCAAAAATTAGCAACGTTACAATAGTTAGATTAGCACCTAGAAGAGTTGAACTCGTGATTTCTTTATTCCTAGCTCATAAGTGCACCCCCAAATGCCGTTGTGCAAGGGCCTCTTGGCCAAGTTTGAAAGTGTCAACACCAGAGTATTTTTTGAAAGATACAGACCATGTAACAATCTCCAGTGCTCCACACAATAATCGAATGATAATTATCATTATTATCAACATCTATTTCGTAGAATTAGTGGAGCTGGTTAAGACAAGTTACAAATCAGAAATAAAATGTTTTGACCTTGTGAAAATAAGTGAACTAGTCCAAACGAAACAATGTTTGAAAGGAGGACTATCAGTCTAAATTTAGAAATTTTGTCGACATTCGCAAGTCTATTTCTTTTAAAGAAAAATTGCAAGAACTTCATCGGTGGTGAAGGAAGAAAAGTAGAATAAGAGAATATAACCTTTGCGCAAGCCAACCAACTTCTTAGATGAAGTAGGTCATGTCATCGACACTCTCGTATAACACATTCTACATTCAAAATGGCAAGTAAAATACTTTGGAAGAAAATTGACATCAAGAGTACTCTAAATAACTAGGAGCACCTAAATGATTTTAACTAAATCACAGAAAGCTGTCTACAATATGTGCCCATCACAAAATTCCATGGCTACAAAAATCACACCACTGCATCACAGACTCAATTGGTCCCACATTCATCTCTCTCAAGCAAACCTAAAGAAAACCTGGCCAAAAATAGAGATAAATGTATTCATTATCACCATCATCACCATCTGTGAGAGAGAGAGAGAGATCCAATAGGCAAGTACGAAAATCTCATTGCACTCAGATTTAAATGAGTACTCTCACACACTAAGCGTTCCAGCTTTCACTTACCTAACTAAAATACATAGTCCACTAAATCCTTCAGGCCTGTTTGTTTGATTAGATATGAGCATTGAATTGGACTATATATCCAAAGTGACCACAAACCAGCGTTTGGTTAATTATTGCTGGTAGCACAAAAGTGGGTGATTTACAATTTAGTGGTGCTGTGGTATTTTTAATCCGATACGATAATGTCTTAATAGTATCCTATCACTACTAGTCCTGTTAGTCTTGTCAAACAAACGGACCTTTGCTAAAATTGCACACTAGGAAAACCATAGAGACCTGCTCTTCTAACTCCCAAGTGCGAAAAGATGCTTTCTACCATTGCAAGTTTGCGGCTTATTTTCTGGGCAGCAACCAAATAATCTCATTAACTAAACTCGACATCCATAAATTAATTTCCACTAGTGAGGTTCTACAATAAGGTTTACCCCACAAAACACCGTGATCTGAAGGATCAGTTGACTACCAGTTCATGCAAACTATTTATCACAGTAAAGACATTAAGAATCGTAAATGATCCGAAACTCTGATGAAAGTCTCAAGGATGCATGTAAATGATGGAGCTAGGAAATAAGTATTAAAAGAGCAGAATCCCTTTCATGCAAGAATAGTGTTCTTACCTTAAGAAAAGGGATTGATACAGCTGGGACCAACTATTTTCACTGGCCCTCATGATGTGGTGTAAGCACTGCATTCAGGGAAAAAAAAAATATTGAGAAAAATGCAAGACAAATCAACTTCAGAAGACAAATCAACTTCAGAATGTTATAAAACTACGTAGTGTCCGAAATGAAGAAAAGTAATACCAGAAAGGATAAATTGAAAAATAAAAAAGAAAAAGAGTTTACAAAAAGCAGATGAAAAAGTTGTTGCATTCAATTTCAAGCTACAACAATAGGAAGTCAGAAACCAAAAAGACAAAACAAGCAGCATATTCTAACACCAGACCTATAATACTACTTCACCTTAGAACAATAATTCTTATAGTGTTGCCATTTATGAGCTAGTGAAAACATGGCAACACGTACTAAAACTAAAAGCAGATACTAAATTAGCTAATGCAAAAGGGCAAGAATATCTATTGTGAAATATGAGTTAAAAGATGTCAATTTAGAGAATATCAATTAATCACCCGTAACAAATCAGGATTTCTACACTGCCCCAACCAATTGCTCTAGGCTGATGGATGTCCCTCATTATTCGTACCCCACTGTTCGTCAGCCTCATTTCCGTTAACAAGTACTGCCCCATTGGTCGAGTCAGCATCCACCTCAACAGCCTCTTCTTGACCTTCATCTTGTTCCTCTTCTTGACCTTCATCTTGTTCCTCTTCTTGACCTTCTTCGTGCACCTCTTCTTGCTCCTCTTCTCCATTTTCTTCCTCGGCCTGATAAAAGGAAAAGAATATTACTAAAGAAACGCTACAATATTGGTTGACGTAACTTAACTAAAGTCGACATGATCAATAAACCAATATTTAAATCATCTAAAAAGTGAAATATGGCAATCCATCTTGATGACGAATTCCACGATAACAAGAAATACTAATTAATCGTCCAATGTCTGCTCGTTCTCCCCTCTTCAATGTTGAGATTTACTAGGAAGCAAACAGATACAAATAAAGGCAACTTCTTTTTTTTTTCCTTTTTGACCAGAGAAGGCAAGTAACTATTTGGAGGCATCCCAATCTACAATATTAACAACTTAAGACAGCAAAACTCCTAAAGGACCTCAAAAGTTGTACAATAAGAGGAAGGGGATTTACCTCATGATTCAGGTCCCCATTCTCAAGTGGTGCATCTTCATCTGTTTGCAAATTTTGAAACGCCTCCAAGAGGGTAATATGTGATCGGTCGGCAGAGTTTACATACTCCGCTGCCGGAGGATAAAAACCCCTGGAAAGGAATAATAAGAGGGCAGATACATAAGCACCATGCACTGTAATACAATTTTGCAGATTACTTTTTCTACTTATATGCACAACTGAAATATTTAGGCACTCGAAAAAATATTGGTCCACAGAGTAACAATGCTTCAAATAATCCTGAGAGATACACAAGCATTAGCTGTGTTGGCCAGTCACAGGCAACATAAAACTTTACGTTTAGAAGATTGAGAGATATCTAAAAGAAGTATTAGCAACTTATAATAAGATGATCAAAAAAAAAACTTATAATAAGATTGGAGC
>JAOTQK010000023.1:23583193-23588698 GCA_025642025.1 Rhododendron ferrugineum
AGATTAGCAAACAACAAAAACAAACCTCATAATCTGCTCCAACACTCTTAATGTTAACAGTCTGAATTTCATTATGTTTTGCCCATATGATCTTTCCACTATTATCCATACTTGCCACAGGTTCTTCTCGACCAATTTTAACCATAATGCTACCTTCATCGTAACCAATTACAACCCTGTGCGGACCAAGCAACCACCACCGAAAATGTGTCAGATAGAGAAGTGTCAAAAAAAACTCAAGGATCAATGGGACAGAATTAGCAAGAGCAAGTAAATTTTATGTCCTCAGTCTTCCCTGAGAAAGCAATACTGTACTCCCCTGAGAAAGCAATACTGTACTCAAGCACAAAAACTCGTTCAGCCGTAACTTCCAACCCTTAAGAATTTGCCAATCTGACAATTTAGGAATGACTGCTGACCCTAGCGGTTTTTACTATTTGGTAAGTATCCCTTGAACAAATGTAAAATTGCTAACTGAACAAACTCAAGAATCTACAAGTCATGTTAACATCTCTCTACAACTCGAACCGACAATAGACCTCATTCCCAGATCCAGTTAAAAAACCTCACCGGCGAGAACCTTTCATGCATCCAATAGCCCAAACTCTTTCGAGACCATAATTCAGCGTGTTCTCGAGGCTGCAAAATGAGAACAGGACATAACATTTTAAAGAACCAACATAAACTCCAAAAACTCACCAACAATGAAAACATAAAACCGAAAACCACAGTGTGTACAAAAATGAATGGATTTAAGCACACACAAACACACATGAAAAACGCACAAGCATCCATATCGCCTGAAGATCTTGTGTATTTGAATACACTTAATATTTGACTTCATAACTTCAACCCAATTGGATATCGGTTGAAACAAATTTCATCTTTACAATAGAGCTACAAAGGATCGCAACCTTTAAGGTCTGCTACCCAAATCACAAATGGAAATTACCATACAAAATTTGAAACCATGTAACCTAGCTAGATGTAGCAAGTGAAGGTGGTGGCATAATAACAAGGTCCTTGAACTCGCAAACTCAAGAATCTGGAGGTGCAACAAGAGTTTAGGCAGGTAAGAGGCAGTGAAGACCCTCAACACATGGCTGCAGTGAGTCTTAACGAGAATGTATAAATGAATGATAAAGAGAGTCGGGATAGGGGCAACCGGAGAAGTAAGACATAACACATAACTTGTCCTCATCTTATTAAGCTATTGTAGTCTGTACAGACCCTAAAAAAGTCTTCACCATTTCATTCTGGAACTATTTATACCTCGGGCTTAGTCAATGTTCTTAAAGTCGCAAGGCGCTAGTTGCGCGGGCTGGTCACCGCCTAGCGCCCAGGCCGATTAACCCGGGATTAATCGGCGCCTAGAGATTAGTCCGTTTTTTCCCTTTTTCTTTAATTTTCAAAAATATTATCCTCCCCCCTCCCCAAGTTTAAGTAAGGAGAACAACATAAGTAGAACAAATCATTAAATAACATCCAAATAGAGGAAATAAAGCCTACATACACTAATTTCACAACAAACAGAGCCTACATACATAATTTCACTTTATTTCCCATCAAACAGAGCCTGCGTACCCCAATTCGAAGTCATTAACTAATGACTCGATAATAAGAAGTTTATACGGTTAGAATATTCCATGAGCAAAGTTACTTCCTAAGAGGAGATACAAATTACAACAACCGAATAAATTATTCAACTACTGTGCCCAGTATGATAGGAAAACGAGGAAGAGTTGAGCAAGTCTACGTAGTGTATTAAGACAATCCAACCCCAAAACTTACCGATATGTGGTAGCATGCCATATACGAATTGTGCCGTCCTCAGAACCCGTCATTATAATGGGAAGTTCAGGATGAAAACAAACAGCTGAAACATTGTGAGTGTGGCCTTCTAGTGTCTGGACACAACTTTTCGTTTGATAGTCCCATACCTGTTTCAAAGTAAAAAGTCACAAGCATATTCACACTGTACATGCACACGAACCTGCAAAGGAAGAGGACAAAGGAAAGTAGGAGGCAAACCTTTGCCGTATGATCATCAGAACCAGTTATCAGATATGGCTTATCACCTCCTGTGAAGTAGTCAACACAATTTACACCTTTCAAATGAGCATCCAATGTAAAATTTGGGTCAGGGGAGCCGAGATTCCAAATCTGGAAAGAAGAAGGTAAAATGGGAAACATAAAAAATAGCCAATTAAGTCACCTTTAACATATATTCAATTATACAATAAATATTTAGTTAAAAGGTCAGAAATAGACAATTAAGTTCATACCTTTATTGTGCGATCAAGAGATGCACTAGCGAATGTGTTGGTGTCTTTTGGATTAAATGTCACTTGCATAACATAATGGGAATGTCCCTCAAAAATTTGAGTACACACCCAGCCCTTATCCCAATCCCAAAGCTTTATAAGCATGTCATCGGATGACGACAGGACATACGGAAGAGTAGGATGAACAGCCACACACCTAATATAATCTGTGTGCGCCTCAAATACTTTGACCTTATCCATTGTATTGTAGTTGTAAACACGAATAAACATGTCATCAGCACCAGCAACAACCCACTGCTTCCGTGCAATGAACTTTGCAGATCTAACTGCAAACCCATAGGTAGATATTAGAGCACAGCAAAGCTCTCGCGAAGACGAGAATGCAAGAGAAATATACAGCTGCCAGGAAAAAATTGTGAAATTGTGATCACATACCTGGTAACTCAGTCACTTCAAACGACTTCACCATAGTCTATGATTTCACAAGAGAAATTTTAGTCAGCACTAAACACTAATTGATCAGTTTATCATATATTTCTGTATCTGGTGGGGAGGGGATTCTTGTATTTTATTCCGAGAAACATTGTTACAAGGTCACATTGCTATTACGCCAATAATACTAAGATCAGGTAGAAGAAACAGCAGGTGAAACAGAATAGGCTCAAGTAACAAGAATATTCTCATTAAGGAAAGAATGTAGGTGATTTATAACTAATTGTGCCATATACTATTCGACTTCTGTTACTGTAACTACGCTGCAATGCAATGCAATTTGTTCCATGTGTCCGTTCTGGATTCTCTTAAAAACCTTTATCAGCACAAGCTTAATACCACAAAAGTGATATGAATACCTGAGACAAATGCCCAGTCTCCTACACAATACAAAAATGTTACAGAAAGCTAGCTGGTGCAAAGTTGTTTTCTTCGGAAGAATATTTAAGTTTACACGCGGTCATTTATTTCAACCAAGAGGGTTATCAATTCTTTGACTATTGTCCATGCTTGAAGGGAAAATAGTAGTTCTGTCCTTAGAGCACATCAAATAGCTGACAGGCACAGTGTACTTTCACTCTGGCCTTCAACCCGTATGTGCAACACCCCCAGAACTTCTTCTCTTCGTAAGGAATAACATATAATCTCTAGCTCAAATAATTACACCACCCATTCATTTCACTTTTCCTTGTCACCCTTGTCTCTTAGCAGTGTATAAAATCCATCTTGTACATTGTATGGGACCCTCAACCATAGTTTTACTTCGGAAAAGGGAAGGGCTAATAACACGTTATATAAATGGTACTTGGTCTTCAACAAGTACTTCCATTAACGCATATAAACAATATGAATGACCTCAATTACATCTATCGCCATTGGCCACACAATTCAAATAATTAAGTAAAGTAGAAAGAATAAAATGTCCACTCACACATTTCCAAACCAGACTCAGATAAAAAGATCCGGAAAAAAAGGGCGAGTTTACGGAAAGAAACATGGTATTGCAAGGCATAAGAAGCTTTTTATAATAATTCAGTTAAAGAGTAACTAATTCCTCACTAACATATCAATTATCATAGTAATACCTGAGACTGGTAGTTCCAGATGCCTACGGTCCCAGAATATAAACTTGCCAGAATCCTGCACAGTAACATATCATACCATAAGTAGAACAACAATTGGAAAGAAAAACCAACCACACAAACTTCCACATGTTTAAGTGGGCAAATAGCCCCCCTCTGGTCCAGTCTTATCTTTAGTCCAAGACGCCAAACGTGGGACTAACTAATCCTCGGAAATACGTGGGGCCACATGTTCCCTTGTAGCGTGGATGCTAGATTACAATCCCGGCATCAAACATGCCCTAAGATTATGCTTCCTCAGATTGAAGTAACAAAGTCAATGCTACTTACTGATACGAAAAATATTCGTTTGGAATGCATTGGAAAAGGTACATTTCAATTGACATACTGTACGAGACAAATTACGTGAATAAAGCAATAATTACCATGGCTCCGAGGGATGAAGGTCAACAGACTTGACTCTCTCTGACCTCTGAGCAAGTTTTCTCTGATGAAATACAGATTGTCGGCATAAAATATCAGAACTTGAAGGGGGTAAAAAAGATCTAATCCGAAAACGACTTCAAAATCAAACATCGAAACGGAAAGCCGTACCTTTATTTTCAGGCTTAGAGGCTGCCGGTTGCCAATCCCCCAATCAAAACAATCACACGAGAATCAGTCACTATAACGTGTTCTAAACGCTAGATCTCAAATAAATTCAAATCTCCTAGTCACGATAGATCTCGAACGTAGCGCAATGTGAGGTGAGGTGAATGAATTTGACAGGGATAGGGGAGAAAAAAAACTCACCATTTTAGCGGACGAGAGAGAGAGAGAGCCTGCGTTGGTGGAATCGGATTGATGAAACCCTAGAGATCCAGGAGAAATCGTGATTCGACGGACCGCTGAGGTGGGCGAGGGTTTTCGTTCGGATTTTCTGGCCAATTGAATCCCGCGAGATCCCGAGAGAGAAGTACTTCAATTCGAGTGCTTGTAACTGCGGGAGTAGTACCTCTGTGAAGAAAAAGGGTTCCAAGGGTGAAGAAATTGCAGCTTTAGTCAAGAAGGATCCATTTTTGGGGTAATTTTCTAAGGCATATCATCTACGGCCGATACTATAGGGTTCACAAGATTACGAAATTTCGAACGCATGATGTAAGAGTTGTATTACTAGATTAAAATAGAGAGTTTCAACCTAAAATTAATTGTGTGGCGTAAATACGTAATGTGAAATAAAACCTATCACTTCCCTTCTCGTGCAGTCCCGTTGCACATGGAGATTTGACTCTGGCGACAGAGACTCGATCACGTGAAATGAGACCATCAAAGAGTGCGGCAGTATAGCCGTCCATAAGTGTTTTCAACGGTTCAGATTAAAAACAAATTCTTTCTCGGAAGAGTTTGTTTTTAATCTGAACTGTTAGTTGATGAGATCGATGGTTGTAGGCTGCCCTACAGGCGCACTACACTGAGATGCACTACAACACCCCTGGATCCTCTGATACCATGGTAGATTTTTTTGGAGGGTTCTAACCTAAACTAATTGACAATATGTGAAGTAACCTCTGAAATAGTATATTATTAAAACTTGGGTGGTTAGATACGTGATGTGAGATAAAATCTAACAGTTTAGAGCTCATCTTTATTGCCTCTTGAGCTACCTT
>JAOTQK010000023.1:23655518-23665997 GCA_025642025.1 Rhododendron ferrugineum
CATTTACGGAACGAGCCTAGAATTGAGGTTCAGGTTCAGTTCGTTTAGCAAACGAATCGAACTCGAACGAGCTCTTGCCGAACTGAGCCTCGAACAGTTCGCGAACGGCTCAGTTCATTTACAGCCCTACTTTCAAGGTGCATATGTTTACTGTGCTAGTAGCATTTCTGCCTCTCTTGTTTTTTTTTTATCAGCTTCGTCTCTTGTTGTAAGAGATGTGGTTATTTTAGCTAGGTTCTCAGGTTGAGAGAGTTTATTCCAGGCCATTGTGTGTTCCCTCTTATTGCAGTGGGCTAGCTCCTTACTTGTACACGCATCCTTTTTGGTATTGAGCTTCATTTGCATATAGTAAGATGTCTAACCGCTTAATAAACCAAAACAGTTTTATAGATATTTCTTCCGGTTGCTTGGCTATTTCAGAAAACAGCCTTTACCTAAGTTATCTTGAATCTGGCGTACCTTGTTTTCTGGATTGTGTTTCATCACGGACTTGCTCATAGCTTAGTATTTTTGCTGCTTACTCCATGTTTTTATAAATTGGTAGGTTTTCATTATTAGGCATTAATCTTGAATTTCTTGCAGCACTTCTTCTAAAGCTTGAGAAGAGGATTGCTGAAGTCCCTATTGAATCCAAAGATTTAGGATTTACAAAGCCAGGGCCTTACATTTATGAACTACTTGCTGATCTGAATATCACATATAAAACTGCCACAATGCTGATTGGAACAATTGAAGCAGCAGCTCTTCTTCTCGAGGAAGGTAAGCTGCAAACTATCATCGCTTTGACACTAGGATCTCGCCACTCTCCAGGGTAATTGTGATGACGTCGTTTTATGTGGGGGAGATATTGTTTCGTTAGGTGGGATATAATCAAACTAAGGATTCATTCTTCCAACTTGTTTGCTTGTTTGATCAATGTTGGTTGGACACGGTCATTTTATTTTTTCTGAACTCAGACACGATCATATTAAGAACAGATATTGAGTAGTTTTGGTTTTTTATGTCTTAGTCCTTGTTATATTTTTTTAGTTATTTAGACCTGGATTCCTTCGTCGTATAGGTGCAAATGTCGCTGATAATGAAGGGCCACGCAAGATGAAGGGAATTGTATGCAGGTTGGAAAGTATGGGTGACATTCTTAAGTTAATCTTCAGAGATGGCGGTACATCTCATGCTGGATATTATCGTGTAAGTTTGGATATTATTGTGGCTTTAACCAGTTGTATACTTGGGTAGGAACTATTACATTATTCTAAAAAGATGGACTTGTTCCATAGTGATTCTTCGTTGTTTTGGTACTTACACTATTGTCTGACTTGAATCTCCATTTTTGTTTCCTGAAGTTTCACGTTCAGGAAGTTGAGGCAAGTGATACAGCTGCTTTTAAAGGTGGTAGCAAGATTTTTTTAAACTAAGATTTGAGTCTGAACTTCATTTGCTAGCTTGGTGTGTATTTTGAAGATTCTTTTTCTCTGTTTTGTACATTCTTTATTTTCTTTTCCTTGAATTATCAGTCTGTCACGTAATTTCTGCAAGGTATGGGTTTTTGGATTGTTTGAACAGGAAACCATGTTTAAGAAAGGACTTTTCTGAAGCAAACAAAATATTGTGTCTATGTTGAAGAATTAGAATAGTAACAAGCAAATATTTTCAAGCTTCATGGGTTACTGAATGTATGTCTCTTAAAAATATTGGGACTCTTGGATTGAACCCGGATTTGTACACCTGTACGATCATCTTCCACAATATCTGTTGATCTTATTTTTCTTCTTCTTTTGGGATGCTTCCAAGTTCCAATAAGCTCTCAATGTACATACGCATATGTATGTGTATTTGTATATCATTGTACACATATATATGTGTACCATATAGGCTTCATAAGATTGTACACAGTATTTTGGGTGAGTAAGATTACTTAGTTTCGTGACGTTCCTCTAATGGGTTTTGGTGAGATCTTTGATATACAAAATCCTGGTGTTGAGTCATGTTGAATTATGTTATTTGAATGTCTTTTGTTTCCTTATAGCATGGCAATAAATTCTGCAATGGACTAGCCCTGTAGACATGCATTCCTTAAGCATTTCACTTACATATTTATCATTGACATTATGCTGCAGGAAAGGCATCTAGGACACTCAGTTGGTGGTGTTTTAATCCAGGACTTGCCATGGATTCATTCTCTCAGTTGGGTGTTGGATCAATCATTTTGACATCAGGCACATTATCTCCAATGGATTCATTTGCTCATGAGTTTAAATTGTAAGTCGTTTTAATTAGGCATATTTTTCTTTTTTCTCACTTGGTTGTTCGCGACTTACAAAGCTGATAAAAACTCATAAATTTATCATATCTTTGGTTGCCACATCAGAGAATTTCCTATTCGTTTGGAGAACCCTCATGTTATATCAGCAAACCAGATTTGGGTTGGTGTTGTACCATCTGGTCCATCTGGCTATGCTTTTAACTCCTCATATCGGAGCCGCGATTTGGTAGAATACAAACTGGAGCTTGGGAATGCTATTGGTATGTTATAGATATTGAGAATGACTGTTCTATGTGATGAATAATGATAAGCATGCATCACTTGTTAAGACTGATAATTCCAGGTAATGATAAGCATGTATCGAATAGTACGAATAATTGTGATGGAAAATGGCCTTGTGGAACCTTACTTGTTTACTGATGGAAGGAAAGCTTACCTCATCATTCCCCCTCATAAATATGCCACGGACATTGCTAAGCGAAAACTATATCAAGCTCTGTTTAATATAGTCTTGTACATGAAGTCAGTGGCTAACTAGTTAATGTAGTGTTTGGTCCTTCGTTTTGACCCTGCAGTCAATTTTGCTCGTATTGTACCGGATGGCCTGCTAGTGTTTTTTCCATCTTACTATCTTATGGACCAATGTATCGGATGCTGGAAGAATATGGTAAGGTTTCTAGCACACCTAATGTACAATTGAAATTGGTTTGCCTTCTGCTTTGATGAACTATCTCCCCAATTCTCCAGAATCCTACTAACTTAACAAATTCGAGCACGGTCTGGGAGAGAATTTGCAAATATAAGCAGCCTGTTGTAGAACCTAGGCAATCATCACTTTTCCCCTTGGCAATTGATGTAAGTAACTTAAGCTACATCCTCAACATTCTTCTAATTTTATCTTTGCATTCTGTCTTCACCTCAGATATTTCATGTTCATTTGTTTTTCGGCAGGACTTTTTGACTAAGTTGAAGGACTCATCAACTTCTGGTGCAGTCTTCTTTGCGGTTTGTCGAGGCAAGGTGTGGTTTCATCCTGAAATTTAAAGAACACCTTGTTATGTTGTGGAAAACTTGTTTCTGCTTTCATAACAATATAAAATAGTTTTTGGTTGCTTTCAAAGCATTTTAAGACTGATTGTAGAAAGGTAGACCGACTATGCGCACACATGATCTGTGCACAGATGATGTGCGGGCTCCACCTTGGGGCCTCACCCAAATAATTCGATCCATTCTTTTTGTTTAAGTCTTTTTTTAAGTGTCCCTGCAAAAAACAGCTCAATTGAATATCTGTAAGGGCTTGATGAATTCATTCAATTTTTAAGTAATGCCCTTACCAACATCCTATTGAGCTTATTTTTTACCAGAACCCTCAAAAAATTTGTTTTTAGCAAAACTGAACGGCTGGGATAATTTCTGTGGGTCCCCGAGATGAGTTCATCTGTGCACAGATCATGTGCGCATAGTATTTTTGGTAAAAGAGCCTTCTGAAGCTTGTAATATATGTACACAAGCTGAGTTGAACAACTGATCTGAAGGAAAGCAGCTAGCCCTGTTATCATCCACCTTGCCAGATTCTTGTTATTATGATTGTAACTAGTGGTGCATGAACTAATCGAGACTCATTACTTCACCCAGTAAGTTTGGTGGCCAAGTTGAAGAGATGATATTATTAGATTAACTGAACTGTTTCCCCAGTTTCCTTAGGTGGTTGTTGGACTGATTTCTGGATTTTAATCTGAACAAATTATCACTACCTCTGAACAGTTTGGGATTCAAATTTTAGGGAGCTGGAAAGCCCCAGTGATGGTGTTAACTACATTTGTAGTTCAGTGTGTAGTCTTGAATTTGTTTTCTGTATCACATTGTTGGACCTCATTATATCTACCATACTTGAAGCTTTGTAAATGCCTCTCATTTACTGACCACTGTATCGTGATGCAATGTCTTGACCTAAGTATGTTCTAGAATCTAGCCTGGTTCCTAGTGATACCTGGCTCTTGCAATGAGTACTCAGGTTAATGAAAACTCGCCTCTGCTTGATATATGCCCTCAAACTATGTTAGCTCCTGACTGCACAATTTTCTACTACTCATAGGGTTGCTCCCAGGTCAACTGACATGCTTGGAACATGTTAAAATGGATCCCATAGAAACTAATTTCTTGTACATGGAGTACAGTGAGTGGTTAACTGGTTATTTCTTGAAATACCCAGTTGATGCGGTAGAAAGTGTCATCCGCTAGAAATTTTTCCATGTGCTAATCTTAGATACCATAGTTACTGTATTCGAAAGCAGGAAAATAAATGTTATTGGTTGTACGATGAAAAGTTTCCTCAGCACCAAAGTCGGCAGAGTTCCATGAGCATCACATACAGTAAGGCTGTGAATATGGGTAATTGATGACAAGTTTGGCATCCTTGAAACTTTGTTCACATTGGCACAGGTCTAATACTACTATTTTTGTCTTTTAGTGTGATACCTTTTTAAAGATGTTTGTTTTAGCCCTTTAAAAGATCGAAGTTTTTTCCTACTTATTATGCCTTCGGGTGGACTATGCATCAGAAGTTTCATTTTTTCCTCACGGTTAAACGGCTTTGATTTTATAGGTTAGTGAAGGGTTAGATTTTGCAGACCATGCTGGGAGAGCTGTGGTGGTCACTGGTATGCCATTTGCCCCGAGGACTCATCCAAAGGTTCGATCATCTTGAACGTTTTCCTTGTTGATTTTCTTCCATTTGAGTTTCATTTGTGTAAATATTCTGAGATATGTTTAGCATTAGGAAAAAGAAAAAACTTGCTTGGAAAGCTTCTGTTATTGTCCAAGGTATCTGTTAGAGGAAGCATACCCCACTTTTTCAGGCGCGAGAATGCAAGCATGATACGTTCTCAAAGTTTCTGTGCGCCAGGGATTTGTTATCTTGATGCGGCCTAAAACTGAGCTGTTAATGATCCATACTTTATTATTAACTTGTTAGTACATTATTGTGAATTCCTTAACAGTGGATGGTCTGGGATACCCCAGGAGTCATTTTTAGTTACTTTGGTAACTGAAGGCCATATCTTAGATTAGTTGTCCTCAATATGATACCGTGCCCAATCTAAGTTCCAGTAATAACTTTCGTTCTTTTTCTTTTCCATGTTGTGGCTATGAACTGTCTAATTATAAGTCGTTGTCTCTGAACTGTCATCATGTATTATTTAGTTTTCTTCGTCCTAATTTGCATGTCTCTGACTATTTTACTCTTGGACTGGGACAGAAACAGAAACAGAAAAGCAAATATGTATGTCTTGGTTTTTGTTTTTTCGTTTGGCATGTCTTAGAAACCTTTTTGTTCTCTCAATTGTTCTAGAGATATTGCATTTTGTACTCATTACTCAGAAATTATGTCATGTCACCATTTTGTTATGTGAATGTTGTGTTTTTTATATTATGCCTGGCAGGTCCGCTTAAAACGAGAGTACTTGGATCAACATACACAGTCAAATCAGATAGGATCCAAGGTATTCTTATACCACCAGATATGATACTGGACTTTTGGTCTTGAGTAATCTCTCCTTTCTTGTTACAAGTTTACAATTGCTTTATGTATGGTGAATAAAGTGGAATCACGAGAATCAGCCCCTCCCCAAACAGTTGGGATGAGGTTGCTACCTACTACCTCTCTCAAGCTTGTTGTATGTAGGAGCATTTTATTAGAATTTTTTTTGTGTTATTTTTTGGTGCTGTACTTATACAACTTTAAGTTGCAGGTTCTGACTGGAGAAGAGTGGTACAGCCAACAAGCTTCACGGGCTGTGAATCAGGCTGTAGGTCGTGTGATTCGTCATCGCCATGATTATGGTGCAATTATCTTTTGTGATGAAAGGTTGTTAAGTTAATAGCAAAAACTTGCAACTGCATTGTAATATAGCAGTTTATTTTTTTCTGCTAATTGATTTTTTTTAGTGCTTAATAAGTATTTTATTTGTTTCTTGTTATTTTTCTGAAACAAAATGTTGGGAGCCTGAATGTATTATCAGAACACTCTTGCTTAACAGCTGTTCATGTTTCTTATATTTGAGCGACCGTATAGACTTACGCTATTCGCTACTCATTGTCCACCTAACTTGAAAATCATGGATTTAATCATTTAACCTTCCATAAACTTCAATATTTTTATTGATGTTCACAAAAATTCAAACCCCTGCGAGCATCATATTTCTATGGTTCTTGAAGTTTGGCCAAGGCACAACTTTGAAACCTTTTTTTGGAGTCGAATAGGTGCCTAAATTTAGCCGTTCATGAAATGAATTCTTGTGTATGGATTTTAGTTCGAACTAATTAATATGAAAGCTAAGTTTTATGACTATTTTCCCCTCCATACTATCACCATTGCATATCGCATCACGTACTGCAAGTTTTGAATGGTGACTATTGGGATGCAGACCATTATTGAGCTATAGAACTACAAAATTGTTAAATCGTTTAAGTTTTATAAAGTTTTTACTGCAGGGGATGACAGAATTTGCGAAGATGAATGATCACTTGGATGCTTTGCTTTTGTTTATAACAATTGTACTGGTTGCTGGTTCTATGATTATCACCATTCCTCTAATTGAACTTGCTAGATGTGCTATACTTTATTGCATTAGACTTCATAATGTCATGCATTACACTAATCAGTCTTTCTTTCACCTCTTTGTGTTGTAAACAGATTTGCATATCCAAGTCGTCAGTCCCAGATTTCACTTTGGATACAACCTCATATCAAGGTGCATTTTGGTTAGATTGAGTTTCTGGTTGAGAAGCTAATTGCTTAGAACTTACATATCACAGCGGTGTTATCCATGCAGGGTTACTCCAAATTTGGGGAAGTAGTTTTCACATTGACGCGTTTTTTCCGAGATGGAGCAACTCGTGGTCCAACGAAGCTGGAACTAACTGGAAGTGAAGATCATGGTTAAGTATCTTTAAGCTAAACTATAACCAATTTTACTAATTCATGTTTCTGGCATAACATTTCTGTTTTCTTTGGTTCATGAATTTTCATGATAAACTGGGAAATATGTTAGTTCCTGGTTTTAATTAGAAGTAAATTCACTTGCTCCTTTGTAAGTAAATTGGCTATGGCATGTTTTGGATTTTCCTTAGGTATTGTGAATTTTGTGGGCCTTAAATTTGTTTGCCTGCTTTCTGGTTAAAGATGACAACCATGAGGAGCAAAAGATAGTCTACAGGTTGAGAATTTTTTTGCGGATGATTAATCTCGTTAAGCGCTGTATGGTTAGTAACGATACATGAAATACGATGCAAGGATGTTTGTAAACTCAAAATCTCGTGGTGCCCCGAAGATCAAATTTAGATCAGCTGTGTGTCTTGCAAATACATATTCAGAAAGCAATGGTAGTATATTGTTTCCGAGAGTCAGAGTCCCATTGCAGAATTTGGCACCAGCTTGCACTTTCAAATCCTGATCCATGGAATTTAGAGAAGCGCATTGTACTGGTCTCCTTCTCAAATACAGTTCCCTGAGTTTTTATTTGTATCATGGATTTGGGTAAGGAGAAGGAAAAGGAAATATGAAAGTTGAGGATATAACTGCTCACAACGGCTAGATCCTTCGAACATTTTTCCAATTCCCTTTCCTTTTCCTAATTCCCTTTCCTTTTCCTTACCCAAATACAACTTTAAGGATTATACTTCAGCCAAAGAGTTAACCACCATTCCTCTTATGCTTGTTGTTCTTCCTCGATTTTGCTAAGACGGGTTGAGAATGGGGAAACCAATTTGCTTTCTGATCTTATGATTGTCGAGATCTTGAAAAGAACTTGCTTTGGTGCCTTAGAGTGTGTAATGTAGGTGTGCTTGTCTGGTGACTTAGAGGCTATATTACTCCAGTTATCTGATTCAATTTGGGGGCCAAACACGGTTCTCGAGTTCCTAATTCCAGTCAGAGTCTTGTACTTATTCTTAGTTCGCACAATAAAAATGGTGTTTAATATGCTATGTCTAATCCTTTTCTTATTCCTGCTGCAGGAAATGCAAATAGATTGAAAACTGCCCAGTCTCTGGACAAACTTCACCTCCAAAAATTTATTGCTCCATTGGTACATCTTGCAATTTTTTTTGAGTGCAAAGTTAAACTGAATTTATGTTTATTCTCAACATTTCCTCTTTCTTTCTGATAATTTTATGCAGACCACCTCAATGGATTCAAATCGCTCTGTTAAGTTGCCATCTTCTATGTCTGAGGTTGGAGACAATTCGAGCCTTTGGGAAGGAATTCTTCCTGCTAATCGTTCAACTCTGTCTTCTTACAAGAAAGACCAGAGTTTAACCGTTAAATCTTCAATTGGTCTTTTCTGCAATGAGAAAATTTTGTTGATTCCTAAGAGGAAAAATATACACCACATAAATCACAAAAAAGATTTCACCACTAACTCTTCGGTGGAGGAAGAAACAAAGGGAAAACTGATTGCTCGGTGTTCTTTGAAGAAGCCTAAAATTGAAAACCTAACTCAACTTATTGAGGATCCTCAAGAGTCTTCATCTATTGGTAGGGGAAAACAACAGAACAATAGTTCTTCCATAATCGATCTGGTAAAGCATGAGAAAGTGGAAGTCTCTGATTATAGAAGCTTCCAAAGTGCTCAAATTAGTTCAGCAGCGCTGCTTAGAGAAGAGTTAATTGCACAAAGGAGTCAGAAAGACAAGGTTGTTATGCCAAGTCCTGCGCCCTGTGGTGATGAAGAAAGAAAGGGATCAGCTTTTTTGATACAGGTTAGGTATTCAAACTAGCTTCTTTTGGTCAATATCTGATTTGATCCTATACCTCTTCTCCACCCATTTGATATTCGATTCCTGTTATCATTGTGGCACGGTCTTGATTTCCCACACAGTAGATGATTGAATGGCGCTGATGGATACTCTAAAGCGACCATTTTCATCTGTAAATTTAACTTTACTTATCTTAAATGTCAGGCTATTTGACTTAGGTTATGATTGAAACTTGAGCTTTACAGGTCAAAGAGAAGCTTACAGATTCAGAGTATGAACAGTTTGTGGCTTGTATGAAGGCACTCAAGTCTAAGACCATGAAGATAGGTCAAGCTTTAGAATCCATTGTGAGAATATTCTCTTCTCCAGATAGGCTTCCTCTTCTTCAAAGGTAAGAGTGCTTTGTAAACTACGAGCAACAGTTTTGTAAGGTCTAAAAATCATCTTTATACATGAATTATTTGGTTTTCATGCGGTTTCTTTTATGGTTAGTAGTTTTGTTGTTGTGGTGGTTTTATTAAATTGTGTGGGGTTCCTAATGAAATACACCACCAACAACAATAACAGAACCCACCTAGTCCCCAATCATTGGGAGTATGGGCGGCGGATGATTGGAGACATACCTAACCTTTGGCAATATATGCACAAAGTGGCTGCTGTCAGAATATCATAGAAACAGTGGCCCCCTATACTTCCAAGAACCGAGAAGCTAAAGGAACGTTTTTTTTATGGAACCATGCCCCCAAATCAAAGCTGAAAGGCATAAGAGAGGGCAAGCCTAGAGACCTAAATCAATTTCTGTGCATATTACCACGCTTCCTTCATTCATAGTCCAATGCATTGGAAAGCACCAATTCCTAATGAACTACTGTGGAAAAAAATTCTGTAAAATTTAAGAGATTTTAATTGATATTGAAGTCAATGGCTTTATCCTTGTTTTTTTTAATTGAGCACATGAATCTTCACTAATTAGCTCCTTTACAACTTGCTTGAGGACATATAAATGAGAGAGAGAGAGCCTACGTGATATTTTGCGTTTCATTCCATCGTCTTTCTTATCAGGAACTTCCTTCTGCGGCAATTATTATATATATGTAAAGTCTGTATCCTGTCTACCTTAATATCCCTGGTTCTCAATACTTGATGTCGTTGTTCACAGATTCAAGGATTATATCCCAGCAAAGTACCACTCCTTGTATGAGCAGTGCCTGAAAAGAAATGATGATGCAATTGAACTATGTAAGTAAGAAACTCCACACTTTGGTAAATAGGTTGTGTACTCAATATTATCCTGGGTGTTTCACTTCTAGCACACCGGTGGTAGTATATGGTGAATATAGGAGCAGAAATTTTATCTTTTGTGTGCTTATCGGTAGCTTTTGTGGAAATGTATAGAAGCTATGTAGTTATTGCTGTAGACTTGAGAGCATAGGCGGACCCACCATAGGGCCCGGGGGGTC
>JAOTQK010000023.1:23682389-23698766 GCA_025642025.1 Rhododendron ferrugineum
CATTAAGAACATTAAGATTATATTAGATGAACATTAAAAAGATTGAAACAACTGAAAAATCTTGCCTAAGTTATGAAACTCAATTACTGTAAGTTCTAAAACTGAACTTTATTTTCTCTAAACTTTTGGTCGGACGGCATTGAATTGTTCAAAACGATATTGGGCGGACCAACAAGGATTACTAATCAAAAATTAATAAAACGCGGGCGGGGCGGCGGCCCGGGCTCATCCGCGCCTCTGTCCGTCCTTGCCTGTAATCGATGGAGTAGAAGTCAACGTTGCGGATCTTCACGGTGAGGCCCAACGTGACGTCGACGGCGATGAAGGGGGTGGTCTGGACGTGGATGTGGTCGAGGCGGAGGCGGGAGATTTTGAGGTCGGGGTCGGAGGGGTAGAGGAAGTAGATGGCGAGGGCGAGGAAGAGGAACGCGGCGGCCCAGAGGATGCGGCGGCCGGGGGGGGCGGTGGCGGTGGCGGTGGCGGCGGGGATGTAGATGGGTAAGACGACGTAGTTTTGGGGGTGGTTGGGGGAGGACGGGGGGAGCGGGTAGTAGAAGGGAGGTTCGTCTGGCTTTGATGGAGCCATTGGGTCTGGTCCGGAGATGTTGGGAGGGAGAAATGGAAATGGTGGGTATTTGTTTTGGGCCTGTTTTTGTTGTTTTTGGTGGAGAGGGAGAAGGAAGCTGCGGTGGGCCAGAGGGTGTCCATTTGTGGGCCTCTACTTGTTTTGTTTGCTTTCTCTTGAGTGTTTTTGTTTGGGCGTGAATGATGAAGGGGAACCTTTTGTAGGCTTGGGAGTGATTATTCTTCAGTACCCTGAGTCAGAAAATGCGTGACCGGGTGCGAGAACGTGAGCGCGAGCGCAGACGATTTTGGAGGATTGTGTGACTAAGTTCAGTATTCTTAGAAGTCGTGCTCGAGAGGCTTTCTCCACAATACATCGGTGTGGAAGTCACACAGTTGATGATGGAAGATAATACGAGTGTGTGATTGGGAAGGGTTCTATCGCTGCTCTAGGAACACTTGTAGGTTTGGTGGTGAGATTCCTAACTAAACAACCTACTTCTTGCCAAAAATATCTTTTACCTTGCTACAATGTCAAAATGTCAAGAAATAGAGCAATAACAATGTTGATGTACGGGTTTAGTATCATTTTGGCACGATATTAAATTAAGAGAATCGAATTAAACTCATCTTATTTTTAATCCAAATCAATGGCTTGCATGATACGAGAGAAATGAAATGGAGTAGCCATATTGCTTGCCAAATTTGGCAGGAGTATCAAAGATGGCATTGTTAGTTTTTGGTATAAGATCTAAGTTACATGATGCGTGGGCCGGTGGAGAGTGCAAGTGAGAGCGTGAAAACTTCTTTCAGAAACCTTCTAAATTCTTGAGTGTTAGAATTGAGAAGCAAGGGCAAAGCGGAGCATTGAGAGCAACATCAGCAAAGCCGTGCCCCCCAAATCTCAAAATTCCATCAACAAAGCCGTACCACTACCCCCAACTCTCAAAATTCCATCAACCACTACTGCAGCTTCCAAACTTCAAGAAAAGCGAAATCTTAACATAAACAACGGACTTCAATCACTCAACGACCAGTCAAGAAAATCAAACTACCATTCTCTCTCTCTCTCTGTCTCTCCTTCCAGTTACTTCTTCTTTGAATCTTTATTGCTTCACTTTCGTTTGTGCTTTACCTTCGTTCTTCCTCTCTCTCAAAATTCCTCTCTTTGTTTCTCTCTCTAAAGCGCCGATCTGGGTTCGAATCCGCTGCGATCAATCGAAAAGTTGAATGGCGAGGCCTGGCAACAAGATTATACAAGCCAAGCTGGTAGGTAGGTCCTTACCCTCTTTCTATTTTCCTGTACTTAGTATGATTCCCACTTAAAATATCCCCTGTCAATCTTTATGTTAATGTTGTGAATTTTACTACTTGATCTGTCTTTCCAAGTTTGGAAGTTGGTAGACTAATTGGGACAGGATGCTGGATTTTACCATCCCTCCATATGCAATGGCAGTTTGTCTTCATTAGTGCAAATTTAGGGTGTAGCTTCCCACTCCAAGATTTGGGTCTTTTTTGATAACTCGGTGTCTGGTCCAATGGACCGACTAATCCGGGACTAGTCCCATCTTCCATTTGTGGGGGAGTCCTCGATAGAATGTAGTTAGGTTATCATGTTGTCATCTATCCAATTATATTTTGTCGCGTGGAACTAGACATCAAATCAAGAATAACAGCCATTGGACACTCGGCCTTAAAATTTAAGCACAGCGATTACTCTAAGTGGCAGACGCAGGATTGCTATTCAGCGGGGTCCTGAACCACGTGTATTTCTACATTAATTACAAAAAGTGTAGTCCAAAATGTATATTGCTACTTGCTAGCTCGGATAATGAGATGAGATTGTGTGTATTTATGTAGGGGGGTTTTCCCATGTGTAGAGGAACTTTATGATTTTTTTGTTCACTCTGGGGACCTGCGGGGCCGATCCCATAGGATTTTTCCAAATTAACCTGAAAAACTAATATAATTGGTGGAAATATTTTGAGTTGCGCAGGGGTACGGGCACCCCCTTGTGTCCGCCCCTTATTACACTCCAAATGTGAAGAAGCTTCCGTTGTTGGATCTTTGTATGTCTCTTTGTGAGATCGGTCTTGTGTTTTCATTTCAAGTCATATTTACTGTCTTTATTGATTGCACATTGGCGCCTTAAACTCTGGTTATTTGCTGAAGTTCTTTTGGCAATTTTTTTTAGTGTTTCATGCATCTTAGATATGATTGTGCATGCCTAAATCATAGGTATTTTCTTACATTTCCCTGCAGGTGCTTTTAGGCGACATGGGTACTGGGAAAACCAGTTTGGTATTGAGATTTGTCAAGGGACAATTTTTTGACAACCAGGTTAAGTTTCATGTCTTTTTTCTACCAGAGTACTCTTTTTCTAGTAAACTTTTTGCATGTGTCTGGGGCGAAGGATACCTGATAGAAGTGTAATTCAGGAACCAACCATTGGAGCAGCTTTTTTCACGCAGATATTGTCGTTATCTGAAGCCACTGTAAAATTTGACATATGGGACACAGCAGGACAGGAACGGTACCATAGTTTGGCTCCAATGTACTATCGTGGTGCTGCAGCAGCCGTTGTTGTCTACGACATGTCTAGCATGGTAGGAATTTTGTAGAGTCCTTGCTGTTATCTGTAGTCATTGCATCTTCTATTTGATAGTTTTATGTTATGTCCAGTGGTGGCTCTTGGATTTTTTTTAGGGTAGTCAGTAAATAACTTATGTTCGTGCCAACCCTATTAAAAATTCTTTGATACCGTGCTCATACAGACATTTTCAGGAAAAAAGTGTAAATACATGTAATATTTCAGTTATTCTCCACAATTCTGTTTCAAGAGTTAGGCAAATTGAAAGTTCAATAGTTTAGTTAGATGAAAAAAATACCTAACTTGTTTCCGCAAATCCATTTGATTGACAAATTATGAATAACACTGGATTCAATTTATGGTTTAGACAGATGAAAATTTGCACCGTATGCAAAATGAGTGGAGTTAATTTTTGAGGGTGTTCATTTGATTACCCTATGCAATGAGTAGAGCTGCCAGCGGTTATGTCCAGTAATGGATAATGTAGATGAGTGATTGGATATGCTTCAACTGACAAGTGACAACCAATAGAATTACCCATTTGAGATCTGTTATTGAAGCTAGTTATTTCACTTATTTGCAAGTCGCAAGTTTGGTGTAACTTGATTGGGTTCATGAAAGCTTAATGATCATGCATGTCAACACAAAGACTTGGATAATGCTAAAGTACTTGATCATAATGCCATAGGAGATATCAAGTGAAACAATATCTCACGACTCACATCTTAGAAGTACGATACGGCCTGAAGTCCCCTCTCTTTAGATTATACAAAATCAAAGTCCCCTCTCATTCAAAGTATTCTTCTTCCTTTGGGAATAATGTATTGCCAAAGGGTTTGTGTAAACTGATTTCTACGAGGATGCATCTATGGTTACTGCCATCTATCTGTCTTGGTTTTGTATGACGACAATGTTATCGATTCATTCCTGGATTTCCAATAGGCAACATGCTTGAAATGATTGTGGCTATAAATCATCTGTTCCATCTACTTTAAAGGTTGTCCATGTCAATAGAAGTCCTTTAAAAGGGATACAATCATTTACAATCTTTCTCCTTTCTGTTCATTTCTTAATCAGTAGCTCTTATAATGATGATATGGCGCCTTATCTTCAGGACACATTTGTTCGAGCCAAAAAATGGGTTCAAGAACTGAAAAAGCAAGGTGACACAATGAACTTGCTAACTAGTGTTGTTTTTTTGCTCTTTTCTTTCTCAACTCTGTAATTTCTAGATGTGAAATTCATAAAATTTCCTTGTATCTAGACCTGGTGGCTTAAATGGAAGATTACTTGATATACAATGTTGGAATGGCTTTCTAAAACAGCTTAAGCTGCAGGGACAAGTGGTGACGTAACATTTGAATTAGGCCTGTTTGTTTGGGGTATAAGGGGGAGAGATGACGGAGGAAGGGGAATAAGGGAGGGAGTGGTAGAAAAAAGGTGGTGTTTGTTGGGGGGGTGGGGGGGAAAGCTTATCCCCTTGGAGGGGCCTTAGCTAATCCCACCCCCCACCCTAGGATAATTTAATCTGGGTGGGGAGAAAGACCAAATTGCCCCTCATACAGTTTTTGTGTTCTCAATATAATAATTTAATGAGGGCAACCACACCTCATCCACTCTTATATCAACTACTACTCAAAGCAAGTATAAGTTAATCCCCCTCCTTAACCAATCCCCCCCTTATAACATATCCACCTCCCATCCACCCTTCTTCGTTATCCCCCAAAAACCTTATCTTCCCGACAAATGGGCTGCTATACAGGTCTGGTCCAGGGTGTCATAGGTTTAAGTTCCAATATTAGAATTTATTCCCTTATTATGCTTGTTAATGTGTACCCTATTCTGTGTGTATTTGAGCAATTGTTCAGTTTAGCTTGTTTGCCTCTCCATGCACGAGATGAGGTTACACATGGATGTGAGTGTTCAATATACACGGACTCATTTCCTATTAGTACAATCAGTGATCAAACTTTTACTACAAATTGCACAGTCTACCTTTCAAGATGCATTCTATTTCTTTCCTCTCATTTCAGAGCTCTATGCATTATCTTCTGCAACAAATTCTTCGCCTTCATGCTCTCACCTCCATATCAATTATCACAACTCTGTTACTAGAGTCGCTGGTCAATGATTCTGAGACCTCTCTGCAGTTCTGTTAAGGTGTTAAAGCCTTTTAATTTAGCCTTAACCAGCAAAAAGACTTCGATTTACTTGTTCCAGCATTTACGTACCTCTCTTGGACTTTTGTATGTTTGTTTTTGTTGTGAAATGGTGCGAAATAAAAATTTGTACCTTTGTGGCTGTTTTCCAGCTTTTTCTTTTCTGTGTCTATGATGATTGCATGACTCGTTTAAGTATTTATCTTGTTACATTTTCTAGGAAATCCAAATTTGATATTGGCGCTGGTGGCAAACAAGTCTGACTTGGAAACAGAAAGAGAGGTGGATTCTGAGGTATATTTAAGGTCCCATGTCAGTTTTCTTCTATTTTCTATTTCTCCACTTTTCCTTCTTGATCTGCATTCCTGGGAATCATTTACAAGCATGATAACACAGAAGTGCATGAAGCAAAAGAGGAAACGATACTATTAGTTGGGAATTCACAAGGTGTGAGCTCCACATTACCATGATTCGTTAGCATTGGAAGGTTATGTATTTGTTCTGCCAAGGGTCTTAAATCCGATTGGTTTGTTGCATGGATGATAACAAGTATAACCCTACACATTCACATTTTGGGTGCATATAGACATGTAAAGGGGGAAATAAGCATGTCAAACATATTATGCAGCCAATGAACTTCATTATAAGGTAGAGTTTTGGTGAACGAGTGTTAGATTCTTATTTCAGTTCATCACCTGGTTCTTGAATTGGTGAGAGATAAATTGAACTTCCCGACACGCTTCATATGACACTCCAATTAAAGTCAAATGCAAAATGGAATTCTATCAGCAGCATAGTGTTTATCTTGTTTCTCACTGGGGACGAGTTTGCCCTAATCACCGGCTTCTTTTTTGTTGGCTCTAATGGTGAAGCTATTGTCTTCTACTCTTATAGGAGGGTCAGCAACTTTCACAAGATAATGGGATGTTCTTCATAGAAACATCTGCAAAGGCTTCCGTGAACATTAATGAGCTTTTCTATGAAATAGGTAAATCCTAGCTTATTTATCTATATCAACAGTTAGCTACGGTTCATGGTTCCAGACAAAGACAGCAATCTTCTTCTGAGTTTTGGTATTTTAGCGAGTGTTCATATTTATCTCTAGCTACTTCTCCATCCATCTTTATCTGGTCCGATTTTGTCAAAAAGACATGGCAGAGTTCTTATTGCAGTCTCTTGCTTAGAGAAACTGAAAATGGCACCGGCTTAAACGACTCCTTTCTACCTTCTGCAGCGAAACGATTAGCAAAAGCCAGTCCTCCGAAGCCTACTGGAATCAATCTGCAAAGTAGACCACAGAACCAAAGAAGATTCTTTTGTTGCTCAGTTTGACATGACTTCCTGTTTAAAGAGTCCAAGCAGTCTCAAGATGAACAGTGACACCAAGCATTCTTTTACTTTCACGAGACCAAGCCGTCTTTACTTTCATGTGTAAATAGAATACTCCTTCCCAGAAACAAGTTTCTATTTTGTTTTTGTTTTTTATGGTAATTTCTCATCATATCATTTCTTATTTCTGATAACGTATTTTTATGGCATTGCTAAAAGAGGTGTTTCCGGAAATTTGTAAACGGAATTGCTCTCATGAAGTTTTAAACAGTCTCATCAATCAGAGTATGTGCATTTGGTGTTTATAAAGATTGGGTTGCTCCGTATTTGCCGACTCTGCATTCCAGAAAGCAAGAAAAATGACCAAAGAATCGGCTAAACGCTAGTCCCGATATTTTCATGTGGTATCTAGCTTCTCTACAACTCGTTTTGGATAATTCGCATGCAAAATTAACTGGAAGAGCCCAGAAGAAGCCTTTTAAATGACCAAAGAAAGCGGATAAAAAAAAAATTAATGACCAAAGAAACAAATAAAACCGCATTCTTCCCACTTTTCAATACGGTATCCGAGCTTCCTCCTGTTATTAGTGAAGGCAACCTTATAATTTAAGGACTTGGTCAAGGCAAAGCCCAAAACAATGTCTTTCAAGTAATACATACGTGTAACATACAAACCAATTTTACAAATTTTACAAAGCACACAAACCATAATTTACTATGAGCTCTCACTTGGCTTACGTAGCTGTGAAATGGACCGCAACCTCCTGTACATATCCGAACAGTCGACAGAGAAATCCGCCATTTCCTTGAAAAGCTCCGGCAGGCGACTTCTCAGAGTATTCAAAGACTTCTGCCTAACTTGAGTACACTGCTTCTCATAAGCATCTTCCTCCTCGACCAACTTCTTCCTCACAGCTTCTACTGCGATCTGCCGTTCTGTGATAAGATCCTTATCATGTGCCCTGTCCGGATCTATCTCATCCGGTGGGGTCCTCCGCTGCATGTATTTGTTATACCAATCCTCATATTGTCGCGTCTTGCGGTTAAGATCTTTCCGCGTTTCCTCACATTTTGCCCTCAACTCCAATTCTTCCACTTGATACTGTAATATTGTCTCTATTACAGCAGAAAAATTGTGAATAGCAGTTTTTGCTTGTTCATCCGGTAGCTTGTCAAGAAAATCGTGCCAGGCATGTAGGAGAGACTGAATAGGAGGGTTTTGAGGCCTCTGAGGGGATGAGACCTTCTCCTTTAAGTTGTTGTCTATGGGGACAAGATTTAGATTCAACCAACTGTTGAGAGCTTTTATGTACTCCTTTTGATGGCTCATGAGTTTTCCGAATTGTGAATGCCATTCACGGGCAACAGCCCACAGCTGGTCTGTATGTTTGTGATGAAGCCCGCTTGTTTCTTTAGGGCATTGGGAGATGTCAAGGTACTTCAATGCCATCACGATCTTTGACTGGTTTTGATGCTCTACCTTCATGTTTTCCCACATTGTCGCCATCCTGCCGTCCAAGAAAAAAATGAAATGAAAACATAAAAAAAGATGGTTTTGCAGTTAAGATTACCTAGCACACAAATTAAGGTAATTACAAAGGAAAAACAGTTTATTTAATCGTAATGCAAACAAAATATGGAGCAAGATTCAAGGTGCATTTCATGTTTCCTAGTAAGTAGTTAAAACTGCAACAAGTTAAAATATTAGACCTACTGAGTGCTGACTATAACTCTGTCAAAAAACCAATCAGATTTCTTCACAATGTATATGAATTAGGATAACTCCTATACGATTATTACAGGATTCACAGGTTTCTTAAAACATGAACATACCGAGGACAGGAATACTCCGAGCTTCAGTGCTCCACGAGCTCGTTGTGCTCCGCGTGAGCTGAGAGTGGGAAGAGCAGTTCCCTTTCTCTCTTGTACGTAATTGAAGTGCCGTAAGAAAAATGTAGGAAGGGAGTTCTAAAATTAATTGAAGCCTGAAGAGAGCTAAGCAGCGGAAATCTGAAAGTTACCAATTGGGTTTCCTAAATTTAATTACACAAGCTGCAACACATTTAGTAAAGGAGGTGGTAGTCAAAATTTTAAAGCAGCAATGGTCTAACATTAGGGAGCAGCTTTATAAAACATAGCAGATCCTCCTATGGCACCATGAGTTCCCTGAAACTAACATGGTGCCAGGAAACGAAGTCAAAAGAACTGTGGGTGGAACTATTTAACAAGCACCTTATGTCTACTGAATTCCACTGGTTGCAACAAGGACTACCGACCCTACGGTCCACAAGTTCTACTAAAACATCTACGCGGACTAAGTAGAAGGCAACTGAAATATACCAACAAGGCTCTTGGATATTTACGTTGGATGGCTTGATAGACATTGTTGGGCCCATTTCCTATTGGCTTAAGCTTTTGGGACAATTGGCAACATAACAGTTTCATCGTACCAAACATAAGGTAAATTGGAAATAAAATGCTCCTTAAGGAAAGGTTGCTTCAGGGGAATCAGGGCCGACAGAGAAACAGATAGCTAAAAGCGCACGCGTTAATGTGGGCTTCCTAATACGCAATTATACGGATACAATAAGAGTAAGCGAGAGAGAGAGAGAGAGAGAGAGAGAGAGAGAGAGAGAGAGACGTCTCACTAAGCTCATACAAAATAAAAGGAAAAGTAAACATTTCACAGAAAGTATACATATTAAACCAAGTTAAACGTCTGCCATGTAAGTGTACTATCTAAATATTTGATCTTCAGTTGGAACTTACCCATCAACAAGTGCAACAAGTTTTGGGTACAATTGGTCATCACGTAGACGATTAATTTCTGACACAGTAGAATCCATGGATTGCATGTCAACAATGTATCTTGTATGCAGATGACTTAATGCTGCTTTTGTTTTCTCTATCGTCTCAGTACTGGCATTGCGATTCTTTAGCTTATTCAGTGAAGTGACTTTTCTCTGATATTCAAACTTCATCTGTTCCCCAGTCTGTTGAGCATCAACAACACCACAACAAAGTCCAGCGAAGATTAATGATTGCATGGAATATGAGGCATACAAAGTATTCTGTAAATATACAACTAAAACAAGACAATGACAAGAGAGGCACACTAAGTTTGGAAGTGCAGTTGATTACACCATGAAGCCTTCAGTCCACAACTCGTACATTTGTGGATAAAAGAAATGCAACATGAAAATCGAGTTTGCTTGCTACGTGTTACATGTGTCTGAGTTTGTGTGTGTGTACATTCTTCTTCCCTGATGTCCTTCTTCCAAACGAGGAGCTAGGAAGACACAAAGTGTTTTCACTCCTTCATTCGTTATGGTAGTAATCTTTCATTCTCTGACCTCTATCTCCTCATAAATGGAACAAAACAGTATATTTATCCCCGCATGATGTGTTTGGAGGCGTGCTTTATCGACAAAGTTTAATGAGCAATCATTGTTTTGACAATTTTGATGAGTAACCGATCCTTCAAAATCTCATAGACGTTGAAAAGTGATAAATAATGTATCTCATCAATGTTTTCCTTTTTAGTATTTCCTTATGTAAGTGGGATTGAGAATGGTGAATATTCACAACATAACTCTGGAATCATGCGATCTTGATTGAGCTACTTAACCCCATCAGATTTATCTATTCCATAGTCTTTTTGGTTAACAAATGGAGATTTTAGAGATTAAACGATTAACTTAATTTGAGACTTTAGAAGATGAAGACTTTCTAACAACTTTTACACTAAGGTATTTGTTTCTAATTTTGTGTCAGAAAAACTATCCTTTTGCATTTCTCTGTTATTTATCTAACTGGATGCGCCATAAATGCTTGTGCAATCACTCTTCAGATCATTTGAGAACCAGCGATGCAATAAAGACCCTGAAATGTAACCGCGACCCCCCTATTACAGAAAGAAGCATCACTAGTGGTCATTTTAAACCTTATAAGTTTAGATAAGGTAAGTTCCGTGATAGAAGAAAAATAACAAGCCAAAGAAGTCAATAGATATGCAGCTAATCTAAGTTGCTGCAGATAAGGCTCCAATGGGCAATGGGTAAATCACAGAACAAGGAAATAGTGATTAGATTTTCCAAACGGAAATAATAGATGAACGAAAGAAGAAAATGTATTTATTGGAATGCCCTAATGTACCTTCACTTCATCGTAAAGCTTTTTCTCCCATGCTAGCATCTTATCCAGCACCGTTGCATGTGTTTCGTGCTCTTCTAAATCTAATTCGTCCTTCCCATCTTCCGCATTTGTTAAGCCTCTAAAAGACCTGTTCCAAGTGATGACTCGCATAACCCTTGCAGAATGATCAATGTGTCCTACAACGAAAGACCCCAGTAATAAAATGTTAACAAGACAAACCAATCAGTTGTGTGAATAAGTTGTATCCACATAGTAGCATTGAAAGAGAGACTAAATCTTCCCCATGATTTGCCAAAAACCTTGTAAACTACAAAAACTATCAAAATGGGTCCAGCATTTTGTTCGCTGCATCACCATTTTCTTCAACAAAAGAATAATGAAATGCCCGTCTTGTATGAACAGGACAAACGAAAACACTCAGAACTTCATGCCAAGGAACTCGGAATTCATTTACTAGCGCAGATAAAGTTTGTTCCTTACATTAGTACCAGTGATTACAACATCAAAGTGATGAAACTTTGAGAACCGTAACAGGTTTAAACTACATTACACATTGGAAAACAAACGCATTTCTTGTCAAGCTGATGCTGAATTCAGTTATCAGGGCACATAAAGTGAGTAACTTCCATAAATATTACAACGTGATCAGGGCACATAAAGTGAGTAACTTCCATAAATATTACAACGTGAAAGTAAAGAAACTCATGCAATCTAACTCGATGCCTTAACAACGTGAAAGTAAAGAAACTCATGCAATCTAACTCGATGCTTTATCCCTCTTTGACATTATCATAGATACAACTATTAATCATTCAGCAAGAAGATTTTGGGCATTACTAAATGTAGATTCCCATAATACACCGTTGGATCAAAACTTCAACAAACACTCATAAAGAATCACCAACACTTCAAATTGCAGACCTTTTGAAATGCCCAAACATTTAGACCATATAAATCTATAAGCACATAAAGGCTTAACTACCTCGATTATCGGCAAAATTGGAATGGTAATGCAACCGATGCGCTTCGAGCATCTTCGAAACCTCATGAGCACTCTCTGATGCCCTTAGAAAACAATCATCTAGGTCACCAAATATCTTTATCAAACTAACATTAGGAACAACACCCTTCCCCCCTCTCTTGCTCTCTGTTGGACCCACTTGCTTCACTCTCTTCAATGCTTTCGTCGGAGGCGGCGGCTGAGGTGGTAGTTCCGCCTCATCTGCCTTCTCTGCCACCTCAGCGGCCTCGGCTTTCCCGCTCTTCCTCCTCCCTCCTCTGCCACCATTGCCACCGTCAAAAACAGCATCATCTCTCTCATTCATCTTTCGCTCCATCTCCTCCCTCTTAGCCTGTTGTTCCTCATTCATCTTTCGCTCCATCTCCTCCCTCTTAGCCCGTTGTTCCTCATTCATCTTCCGCTCCATCTCCTCCCTTTCAAACCTACCTTCATCAACTTTTTTTTTTGATGGGCAAAAGAAATTTCATGCATCACAAGTATAAAAATTCAAAATCGTAAGAAAAGAATGCATTGAGAGAGCTTCAAAACAAGGTTCTGAATTTTTCTTTAGTATGATATGATACGTACCAATACCGGTGTAATTTAAGTTACTACTTTAGATTTTGCAATAGAATATTAGTATAATAAAAAATTTATACTTTCATACATGCTTAAAAGCTCAAAACATTCAACCAACATTAAAACATATATACTATAAAAAAAAAAATAGTAGTAGTAGTGATTATAATTGGAGGGAGGGGTAATGAATGGAGAAAGATAGAAAGAAAAAATGAAAATAATAATTAGAGAAATATGATAATGATTGGAGTGAGAAATAAGGTAACGATTAGAAAACAAAACTAAAATAAAGTTAAGTTACAAAACGAACAAAGCCTTGGACAAAAGAATTAACTATAGAATTACCTCCTAAAAATTTGCAAAAACTAAAAAAAAAATAAAGTATGACCAGTCCGGTCTGGGATTTCTCGTATGACTGATACCGGTCGGTATTTGAACCGGAACAAAAGTAGAGGGGTAAGATACTATTCAATGCCGGCAACGTTGAACATGAATCTGGACCGGTGTGGGGTCTACACATATGCTCGTCAGCTCATCCTTGCCCGGTATTGAATAATTTCTCCTAAGATAGTACCAGTTTCACGAGAAAACGGAATGTACGATGTACCGACCGGATTGGACTGTATTCTTAACCTTATTTCCTCGCTCGCAAAATCCCAACCTTACCTTCATCAACTGCCGCCAAACTCGACCCGGCGACGTTCTCCATCTCCGGGAAGAAAAAATCCCAACTACTCATCCCCTTCGACTCCGGCGGAGGAGGAGGCGGCGGCACCACCCGACTATTCAGCGGCGGAGTCCTCGGAGGCGAAGGCGGCCGCGGTGGTAAATCCTCGGTAACGCCAACCCTACTCCCTCCACCTCCGCTACTCCGAGAAGCCCTATGTTTCAAGCTATGGCTCTCGTTCTCGATTTCTCCTTCCTCTTCGTCCTCAATTATGGGATCGGCGCGCTTGGGATCGGGCTGGTGTCCGGATATCTCGGGCATGGAGGCGGCGCGCGGGAGGGGGGCGGCGGGGGGGAAGTTGGGGAGGGGAGGGGGAGGAGGGGGTAGGGTTTCGTAGGGGGAGGTGGAGGAGGAGGAGGGGAGGGCAGCGGAGGCGGAGGAGGAGGAGGAGAGGGGGAGGTGGGGGTGCTGGACCTCGCCGTGGGCGTAGTCGCTGAGAGCGGCGCCGGTGTTCTTCAGCGCCATGGCGTGGGCGGAGTGGGCGGCGGCGAAGGCGTTCCGGGCGCCGACGGCGTCCTTCATGAAGCGCTTCCGGTCCTTGCATCGGTTCACGGCTTCCTCGTTCTCGATCTTGGATTGTGTGCAGCCCATTTTTGTTTGGGTTGGGCCCACACTGTGAGGGTGGTGGTGGTGGTGGTTCTGGCAGTTACTGGTTGGTTGTACGTAATTCAGGATCTGATCAGTGAGGGAGGGAGTTGATTACTCCTATAATTGTAGAGAGAGAATCTAGTTAGGAGAGAGAGAGAGAGAATCATCTTGGGAGGGCGATCTGTCCAGAGTGGCAGGTGAGAGAGAGATTGAGAGAATTGTACTGGAGTATTAAACCTTCGGGGACCGACCTGTACACACAGTAGGAGGGGAGACGAGGAAAGATAATACTCAAAAAAAAAAAAAAAAAAATCTAGCTAACACAGCTCCAAACACAACTATATTTAGAGTCATTTTTATGTATGTAGATTCAAGCGCATCGGAACGTTTTCGAACGCAATTGTTTGCGAAATTGCAACTTTATTCAGAGTCATTCGGTGCACGTTCAAGTGCATCGAATGTCTTTAAATGAAAACACTGCTCACCTAATATTATATATATATAGTATTTTATAGGAGTGGTTAATACGTCGGTCGTATTTGGGTTTTTTCCTTTGGAGTATTTTATTTATGGCAAGTGGAGAGGGAAAGGGTGAAAAAGGAAAAAGGGTGGAAGATTTGAGAAAGAATAGGAATGAAATCTACCGGCAAAAGGTAAAAAGAGTTGCTTCCCTTGAGTAGTACTTCCACCGTTTTTAAGTGTTCTATTTCGTAATTCCAACTTATTAAAAAGATATCATCATTATATTTTTCACATCAATTTTTACCTCTATTTTTCCTATTTACCCTCTATGGAGACATCATCATTACACTTTTACTCACTAACTTTTCAAAATGAAATCCACTTTTAGGAGTAAAATAGAAAATACACCAACTTTTACTCATTAACTTTACAAAATGGACACTTATTAAGGGACAATCCAAAATAAAATACTAGACTCTAAAAAAAGAACGAAGGGAATACCATTGCCGTTCTCAATTGGGAGTATGCATAAATTAGCTGTACTTTTATGCACAATCTCGATTATCTCATCACCCATTAACATTACTAGTACTTAACTTTGAAACATTCTCTTTTATATTTCCTCCCTTCGGATTTAGTAGACTCTAGTTTAATTCTAAAATCGGATAAAAAATGAGTTATATCTTTAAATTAGTAATGAATTTTATATCCAATATGCATCTTGTTTGACAGATCTCAATTAGTTCTATAAGACAATGTTTTCAAAATTACATAAAATATTATAAATTACAAGATATAATCGATTGAAAAGTGACACAAACTCCCAAAAATGACTTCAATCCGAACGGGGGAGTATCTTTATTTCTTTTCTTTACTCCCCGTTTCTAAATAAGTGTCCGTCGCGCAAATCTACACCTTATAAAAGATGCATATTTTTCTATAAAAAAAAAATATTTTTTTTTTCACAATCTTATACAACTCTCATTGCCATCTATTGATTTGTGAAAAAAATTTGATTTTTTAACGAAACAAATGGATCTTCTTACAGACCTAGGTTTACGCACCAGACACTTATTTACGGACGGAGGGAGTATATAAATATCTTTGGTTTGGCATATCGATATTCGATACAAACGTAATGCATTCAAGATTTTACTGATCTACGAGCTTGGTTTTTTAAATACTGAGGTTAGAAACATACTCCAATTTACTAACTTCACACGAAGACAAAGATTACCTATGTTTCCTTGAATTCCATCGGATATCACATAAATAATGCCTGGCATAAGTACATACGGCCTCCAAGTATCGTGGTAACTCTGGGCCAATGGGCATGGGGCGTTACTGATGGTATCAGAGTAATTCGTGTCCCCAATCGGACTCGGGCTAAGAAAAAGACCCATGAAATATCGTGTGGACTTTGGCCACTAGGAAAAATATCGTGAGAACTCTAGTGCTCAACCCCTCACGAGAGCTTTTCATAGATGCTATAATGGAAATTAGTCTAATTTGCATAGAATCAACTTAACACCACCAAGATATTACAGATTTATCAGATAGTAACTTGGCCAACAAACGGTTTATTTTGCGGAGAAGGTAGTGATTTGGCCTACAAAGGGGAGATTCAAATCTATCTACAGGCAGGGTTTCTGCTTCTCATACTTGATCTGCCAAATCTCAACATCATTTCCTCTATCATACTCTCTCATGTACTGCGGAATGTCTGCGAGATCAATGCGCTTGCCGACAAAACAGGGTAAAGATCTACTCTTTAGGTCATTGCATTCTGCATTGCAAAAGCGAATTACAAGCTTAAGTTTCAAGAACAAATAAAAAGAGTACCTTAAAACACCTGACTTACCTCCTTCATCCCTCAGATAACTTCGAAAGTGAGAATACCCATTTGCAACAACATTTAGATCGTCAAGAGTGAAGTTGTAACGCTTTTCCAATGCCAAGTATGCCACCTGAAATAAGAGCAAAGCAGCATGATCTTTAGCTGATATTGAGTAACCTTATGGGACGCGGGGGGGCTGCTGTCCCCTTGGGGACAGCAGCGTGCTGCTGCCCCGGCTTTCTGGGCCCACTCCGATCTCGGTCCGATGATCGAAATCGTTCACTTTGTAGAGCTCGTCGAGTAGAACAATTATGCAAAAAATCAGCTTAATTGGATATCATTAAGATCCTGATCGGAACCTTTTTATCTTGAAAAGAATGGATCCGA
>JAOTQK010000023.1:23783183-23793451 GCA_025642025.1 Rhododendron ferrugineum
GTTTGTAATAATAGGCTTGGATGCATTGAATCAGTGTAATAATAGGTTTGGCTATTAGTAGTCAAATATGAACTTATGTCAGCTATATTTGAAAGATCTAAATCGTTCATATTGTAGAAATCATCAAGAGCACTGACCCTACTAAGATTTATGGTAATCAGATACAAAAAAACATATTATCGAGAAGTTAAATGAAGTTTTTTCGTTTATAATAATGGATTTGGCTGCATTGAATCAAATCCAATAAAACTGGCTTGCGGAAATCGTTTTAAGCAGGGAACCTCGCGGGTTCAAGGCAGGAGGTCCAGTTAAGGCTAAACTGCACTATCACCCCTAGATTTCATTCAAATCACATTGTATGCCTCTTAATTCTATAAATTCGCAATGTAACTCCTTGTTTTTGTGAAATTGTGTATAATTTGGACCCACATTTTCAACAAAATTAATTTTCAAAATATAAACTTTGCCTTTAACTCCATTGTATTTATCTATTCATGTTGCCCGCCATGCTTTCTTGCTTTTCTTATAATTTCTTTTGGCTGTTGATTTTGTCACTCCCTTTTTTGTTAACGTCACTCTCCTGCAAGTGTATTTTTGCACCAAAAATACACTTGCAGGGGAGTGGCGTTAACAAAAAAGGGAGTGGCAAAATCATTTCCCTTTCTTTTTTAGCCTCAAACTATAATTTCCTTTTTAGCCTCAAGCTATAGTACTTTCGTACATGATAGAGAGAGAAAAAATGAGGGTGATAAATTAGGGAGAAAAGTTTTTGGAAATTATGTGCAGAAAATGGATTTGAGTCTAGAGATCCGAAACGAACACAATCAATTTTTTTGAACCTCGATCTGTACTTTTGTTTTTTACTCTTGGGTTTTTTTGAAACTTTTTTCCGTATTGGTTAGTTTTGCGTTAACTTTTTTTGGATTACTAGTTCGTCTCGTTGAGAAAAGTCTGTAAAGAAAATAATTATGATCGAAATTTTTAAAGAGTTCACTATGTACGAAAATAATCGAAAACAGACAGACTTTTTTGGAATATTTTTTATGTGTATTCCAAAAAAAATTAATTTAGTTCATAATTTTTTACTTCTTAGATTCATCTCGTCAAGACAAACCAATAATCCACGAAAAAATTATGCCAAACTAATAGATTTGGAAAAAATTTGAATAACGACGAAAAAGTAATCAAATTTTGTATTTAGTCAAAACGGGCAGCATTATAGGCGGATGTATAATAACTAGTATTACACTATATTTTTGAATGAGTTGTTTATATTTTTATTACTAAATTCTATTAAAAAGTCCCGAGCTAGGAAAAAAATTAGGCTGTTGTTTGGTTTAATTTTGTCTTTTTTCGAACCCTTTTCACATGTAGTCTTCAGTCTTTTTACTTTTGCGTTTTCTCTCATCAAAATGAATTAGTGAAGTAATCATATTGCTCCAATTTATTTCTTTCTAATTGTCAAGTAATTTTGCTGAAACTATGTTTCAATAACTCTCGAAAAACATTGAGGAATTAAAAAAAAAAATCACGAAGAACTAAACAGACAATTTTCTCGAAGTTTCATGCTTACTCAAAACTTGATTTTCTTTCCCTCACTTTCCTAATAAACCACACAAGGGGATGGAAATTTTTTTAGCGGTTCTAGTAGCCTTCGCCCACTAAGTGAAGGATAATATGCCAATAATTCTAAACTATTTCGGATATCAATACATATTTCACGGATATTGATAAACTTTTACAGATATCGATACATTTTTATCGGATATCAATGTATCTTTTACCTATTATCCTCCTCTTTTAGGACGGATGTAAGCATTTCCCTTGTTTTAATCTTCCCTTCATTGTCTTTCATTTCCAAACAAAGCCTTAGGCCAACACGCCCTGAAAAGAAGAACAACTATACGACAAGGTCCCATCACGTGAAACGGAGTGACGTCGTTCTTTCCCTTCGGTTCGAGTAATTATTACGTGCCCCTGAAGTTCAACGTACCGGTGTCTCAAATACTTCTCCGACACACATTTGTGTGATTCTACATATTTTGTGATAGGTACCACATGATAATTGTGTGGAGGAGAAATAGTTTAGAACATCTCAAGGCGATGCTCTATGGACAATGAATGATTTTTCCTCCAGTTCAGATTCAAAAAACCAGTGGGACCCGTTGACCGCCGTTTGTACTCCCACCACTCACCGTCCTCCTTCGCACGTGCCCCCACCATTTTTTATTTTTTATTTTTTTGATCCGCACGTGCCCCCACCATTTGAACCCTTTCTATTCTGACCGTAGGCTCATTTCGGATTCAACACGAATAATTCAAATCGTTCAATAATTTTAAAAAAAAATTCGAGTGACTTTTGTGAAAAATCATTTCAATAGAACGAGTCAAGGTACTCAATCCAATCTTTCAATTTGTCATTCAGATTATAAGATTCTATAATCAGAATAAAAAATTGAATCGAGCCAATTTCTCGTAATTCGAATGAAAAATTAGGACATTGAATCGAGCATCTACATTCATCATAATGAGTAGATTTTTCACAAAATCACTCAAAAAATAATGTAAAAATTACGTATTAAACAACTCGAATTATCTGTGCAATTTCCAGAGCGGACTCTGCGTGACAGGGTCGGTTCACCTTTGTCGGTGCATTTCGGTTTGAACATTTCCAATCTTCAAAAAAGTCATACTAATAACTTTCAAAAGCACAAAAAAAAATCTTCAAAATTCAAAGGCGCCGAGCGTCCCCTTCCTACTCCCTCTCTCTCTCTCTCTCTCTCTCTCTCCTCCGTTCTCACCTCCCCTCTCTCTCTTTCTATATCCACCGTCTCACCCTGTATCTATAATCTGTTGGATTTAATAGAGAGAGAATCTATCGAAAATCTACAATCTGTGGGATTTAATAGTGTTTTGGAGTAAAGCTTGGGTCTTCTAGAGAGGGAGAGAGAGAGAGAGAGTGATATGAACGCCATGGGAAGACAGGGGCAGAGATCCGGTGCACCGACGGCGCATCACCAGCGTCAGTACTCTGACCAGTTATTCGACGCCTCATCCAACGGTCGGTGGCTTCAATCCGCCGGCCTTCAACACCTCCAGTCCTCAAACGCTAATAATCTACCTCCTCTCCAGGTTCTGATCTACTTGATTATTTCCCGTAAATTACAATGTTGTTCTTAGAAAACGTATGTGTGGATATCTGATGCCAGGGTTTACTATGTTGTGGTTAGGGTTCGAGAATGTACTGGAATGCTGCCCCGAGGGGATTCAATGGAGGAAGTGGAAGTGGGAGTGAGTATTTCACAGACCCCTCGACGCCTAAAAATTTACAGACTAGAAACGGCGAGGAAGCCGAGTCGCCGAGTCGGTTCAGTCCTGGGCTTTTAGATCTGCACTCTTTCGACACCGAGCTTCTTTCTGAGGTGGGTTTCTGTTTGCCTATTGAAGTAGATTTGAACTATGAAGTTCAAGTCTTTTAGTTAAACATTTGTTTGCAATGTTGCATTTTGGATTGCCTGTTTATATGTTCGGTTTTGCTAGCCGCAGCTCACTAGGCAGTGGATAATGTACACATAATGCCGAACAAGTTAGAATTTTGATATACATTTCACGTTATCAATGTATGTTCACGGTTATTAGTATACTCTTCGTAGATATCGATGCACTTTTTACCTAGTATCCACCGTCTAGTGGGCACTTGTTAGCATTTTACTTATAAATTTGGTAATGCAGAATCCATCCCACCAACAGCAACCTTAGGTCGCATAGCCACACTTTAAACTAGAGCCCCCTACCATAGCTACTTCACACAGGCTTTCGCTTGCGGGAGGGTGGCAATATAGGGTGAAGGGTACTACACATGTCAAGCCCTTCACTTGTGTTGGTTTGTAGTGAATTGTAGCACTATTGATGTATAGTTGCATTATGTTGCCATGTATTGTTAGATTGCATTAATGCTGGCATTGTGGAGTTGAATTGTGCTATACATGTCAGTGCCTACACCTTTGCTGGCTTATGATGAATATGATGCATTGTGTGCATGTGGTGGGGGATGGAGATACCTATGTAGAAGACCATTATGCACCGTATTTGCAATTTCTTAGGCAATGGCTTGTGCTGACAAAGGAGTATTTCTGGTTGATCTGCAAAGTTAAGGAGTAGGATATCGATTTCTTGTAATGTAATCTTTTGCATCTACTGCAACAAATTTGCCACCTTGGTCCTTAACTATTAGGGCAAAAAAAGCAAAACCCAGGGACATGATGTCGCTCTTCAAAATTTTACACGTCCCATTGAATTGCTGATTCTTGTTCTCTGAAGTTGATATATTAGATGATTTTGACAATTGGGCCTCACTTGGGCTTTATTTGACCACATTGTTTTTTATTGGCTGGTGTTTCCTTGTAATATGCGGGCAGATGTCAGTTCCTGCCCTCTATGACGCCCCTTCTCTATATCGGTCTGTTCCCGGCAGAAGCCTTGATGACTCTGACACATACCTTGCAAACAACAAGCAAATTGGTAGAGCTCGTGGTGTGCCTGACAACAACCTTTTGAAAAGTTTTGTCGCAGATAAAGAGAAAGCCAGTAATGTTGCAAAGATTAAAGTTGTGGTATGCTTCTTCTGGTTTCTTTTCCGCTCTTAGTTCAGTTTGCAAACTAGATATCATTACCTTTAGTAATGCCTAGTTGCTGAGTGATACGACTGCCTGTTTGTAAGCTTAAAGACCTTGAATATACAATAAGTCAATAACCAATTGCATGTTTGCTTGAGTGTATTTTATCTCCAGTGTCTCATCTATTTAAAACTCTTGTCTTAGTTACCACACCTTTTTTGTGAAATATTCTGGTGATGGCTTGGTTGCAGGTGCGCAAAAGACCACTAAATAAAAAGGAGCTTGCAAAGAATGAGGAAGACATCGTAACTATAGAGCCACGCTTTAGTTCTCTTACAGTTCATGAGACTAAACTTAAGGTTAGTTGTGACCTGTTTATGCAGTGCTTTCTCTCAGTTTGAACAAGTTGAATTTCTTGTGAAAGCTCTCAGCTCCCACCCTATAGCTTAGTTTTTTCACTGAATCACTAGTGTAACAGGTTTCCCTAAGTGGGCTTTCTGAAAGCTTGTATGCCGTAGTGTCCCTGACAATCAACTTCAGTGCTTGTTGATACATGATCGGAAGGATGCTGTTACACTTATGAGTCTGATAGTTTAGGTCTTGGATATTAGATTTAGATCTTTGCCACGTCATCCTTTTGTTTTTTTCTCTCTTCCTTACCTACTACAGTGTTATTTATTTCAACTCTATATCATCCAGTCTTATTTATTGAGATACTTTATGGTATTTGCCCGTCCGATGTATGTTGGTTGTTCTCTTTTTCTTCATCACTACAGAGATTTCATTTCGTAAGGGAGTTGGGGTGCTTTCTGGTATCCAGTCATGCTTGAAGTGCTCATTTCACTTCCTTGAGTGCTAAAACAGTGACATTAGTGAGAAAAATTAGGTTCAGCGGTCAAAAAAATGCAGCATTGCAGCAATGTGTGTTTTTTAACCGCAGGGGGTAGTTCTGAATTTCCACTTAAAATTACGCGTTTCCCTTAGATAATACATACAGTCCCAAGAAAAGTTGGATTCATGATGAAGGTTTGCGTTGTTTTGAATGTTAGGTGAACGTACATCGTTCTGTTTTAACACTCTTTTCTCATGCTAACTTTATCTTCTTGAAGCTATCCTACCTGTGAAGGTGATTATGGTGAAGATTGTTTGAACTTTCTATAGATTGTTAAAAGCATCTAATCTCAAAATCATGTAGGTTGACCTAACAGAGTATATGGAAAAGCATGAATTTGTTTTTGATGCTGTGCTGAATGAAGAGGTCTCGAATGATGAGGTGGGTACATGAAACAAGTGAAAGACCAAATGAAAATTTCAAAGGAAAAGTATTCATGTTAGTTAATGGTTCTTCATTTTGTTCCGATAGGTTTATCGGGAAACTGTGGAGCCCATAGTTCCAATTATTTTTCAGCGCACCAAAGCAACATGCTTTGCGTATGGACAAACTGGTAAAATGCTTTATTCATCTCTCTCATGGAATCTTTTATATCTTTCTACCTTACCACTCAGAATGTGTGCCGTTTCCTTTACTTGGTAACACGAAGATGGAGTATTTTTCTTCCCTTGTTAAATCATACAAAATATATTCGATTGGGACCCTAATGATATAAAGATATGGTTTGTCTATAACACGTTGTCTTGTTTTATTGGTATATTAGTAGCCTCCCTATGCTAGGTTTCATTCGTATTGAAAGTTGAAACAGATTAGAAAGTCGGAGAGCATTTGACCACTAAAAATTTCCAAACTTTCAATGCTTGGTGCTTAGGGTTGGGCTGCTTTATGTTGCCTTAGTCTCTGCCATTGCACTTCTTGTTTTCGGCAAGTTGCATCTTTTTATCCATTCATTTCCTCTGACTGTTTGACGCTATGTCGTTCATCTTTTTATCAATTTATGGAAGGTTGATATCTTTTTATCTACTTGGCCGCATATATTTTCTATTAGAAGGCTCGGATTTTCAAATTATATATCTGGCCTTAGATCACTACTTAGAATTTTTTGGAATATATCCACATTTATTTTCCTTCATGCGAAAGAAATTTTGATAGGTCTCATATCCCTGTGTTTGCTTGTGTTCAGATGCTTTGTTTCCTTCTTGTATTATGAATATGTGAGCTTACATTGACTGTTTGTTTACGTGTTCAGGAAGTGGAAAAACATACACTATGAAACCATTGCCTCTTAAGGCATCTCGGGATATCTTGAGGCTGATGCAACATACTTATCGGAATCAAGGCTTCCATTTGTTTTTCAGCTTCTTTGAGATTTACGGAGGAAAACTTTTTGACCTCCTCAATGATCGGAAGTAAATAGTGTTATCCTATCATGCTTTGAAATTCTTTGTTATAATAAGCAGTCTCTTGATTTCTTGTTCCCTACGCGTGCAGGAAGCTTTGCATGAGAGAGGATGGTAAACAACAGGTTTGCATTGTTGGTTTGCAAGAGTATAAAGTCTCTGATGTGGAGACAATACAGGAGTTCATTGAGAAAGGAAATGCCACAAGAAGTACGGGCACAACCGGTGCAAATGAAGAATCATCACGATCGCATGCCATACTTCAGCTTGCTATTAAGAGGTCAGCTGATGGAAGTGAATCTAAGCCTCCGAAACTTGTGGGCAAGCTCTCCTTCATAGATCTCGCTGGAAGTGAACGTGGTGCGGATACTACTGACAATGATAAGCAGACAAGGTTTATATCGCTTTATACTGCCCTCTCTGTTCTTCACATAAAATACATCCAATCATGATATTATAGTTTTTAAAAGTGACTTTGAATCGATAACTTCTTTCATTTGGCTTAATGTTAATCCTTCCCATCATCTCCATAGGAAAACAGAATCCTGTCAAATAACTGTTGTCCTAGTCCACCAGAATTAGAATCACCTTACTTCTGACTCATTGCTGAGTAAGCATACTAATTTTCTGTTCATGATTATGTTTAGAGTGTCCCACTGTTCACATACGCTCCAACCATAATTTCATTTCTGTTCTTGGTTGTCAAATATTCATTCATTTCTCTTCAAAACTTTTTTTCTCCAAAATTTGAAAGTTATGAAAATCTTCGTATTACCTAAATTAATTTTCGGTGCTCAGAAGGGCCATGGAGTTCTTAGGGCATGAGTCTCTCATTGTATAAATACTCTTAATCGAATAAATGTTTTTTGGATGACAGCCGGTCTTGTGATGAAGGTACGATTTTGGCTTTTCTTAATTTTCTAATGCGTTTCCAAAATCCAATGCAGAATTGAAGGTGCTGAGATCAATAAAAGCTTGCTCGCGTTGAAGGAATGCATAAGAGCGCTTGACAATGATCAGGGTCATATTCCTTTCAGAGGCAGTAAATTAACTGAAGTCCTGAGAGATTCATTTGTTGGAGACTCTCGAACTGTGATGATATCTTGCATATCTCCCAACTCAGGATCGTGTGAACATACTCTTAACACCTTAAGATATGCGGACAGGTAATTGATAATAAAGTTTTCTTGCAGTCATTTTACTGCGTTTTTCCTCCCCTAGTTTTTGTGTGAGCTTAACTCTCTCTCTCTCTCTCTCTCTTCAACACTGCATTTTAGAGTGAAGAGCCTTTCGAAGGGTAACAATTCCAAGAAGGATACTTTATCATCGTCCACCTTAAACCTTAAGGGATCAACAGCATTGCCCTTATCATCAATTTTACAGCATGGGACTACATTTGAAGATGATATAGGCGATTCATGGCCTGAACATGCTGATAGGGAGGACTACAATATTCCAGAAGAGTTCCAAGAACCAGAGAAGCCATTATGGAAGAAGAATGGGAAAGCTGATTTTTACAGTATGTCTAATTCTGATGATAAAGTGAAGAGAGCCAATGTTCAAACGAAATCCAAGGACCCACCGAAATTTGAGACTAAACCGTCACAGGGTGACGATGATTTGAATGCCTTATTAAAGGTATGGGTACTAATAACTGATTATATCTGAACCAGGTTTCAATCTGTTGACTTTTAACTATTTATTTACGTACTATTGCCTGTTGACTCATGTGGTCCTTGTCCTTGCATCCTATGTTTCAGGAAGAGGAAGATCTTGTTAATGCTCACAGGAAGCAGGTGGAGGAGACAATGGATATCGTTAAAGAGGTTGGTGGTGCACTTTCAGTGGCAGTAGCAGCAATATAATACTCCCTCCGCCCGAATTCTTGATGTTTTTTTGTAATTCTAACGTTTTAAGGAGACAAGTAATAACTGCATTGATCTCGAGCTGAGAGGCATTAATGCCCTTATTTTCTAACTTGAGAAAACCACGATAGCTATTAGTAAGGGCTATGTGTTCGAAAACTAAAATTTTTGTACTTTGACTTCTCAAAAAGAACTAAAAATTCGGAACATCCCAGAATGGAAAGATGGACCACCAATTTTGGACAAATTGAGTATTGCCCTAAGATTTTGGAAGATCTCTTATAATAACTTCCTAATGATCTTTCAAAAAGTTTGCCAAATTTGCATCAACCTTTGTGATGTTTTCTTTGTTTTTGCATGTCACATCACGTGCACAAGATTAGATTTATACCTGTAGATTTACAATGTGTACTCTTTTCGTTTGCAGGAGATGAACCTGTTAGTCGAGGCGGATCAGCCGGGAAATCAGTTGGCTGATTACATCACTAGATTGAATACAATCCTATCGCAGAAAGCTGCTGGCATTCTGCAACTACAGAATCGTTTGGCTCAGTTTCAGAGTCGGCTGAAGGAGCATAACGTCCTGGTATCTTCTTCTGGTTGCTAGATTTTATGTGGAAGTGCATTCTGAACTCAGACGTGGGGGTGTTACTTTGCAAGATTGTGTTGTGAAATAGACCCGAGGATTGGGTCTCACCATACAGCTGTGGTTTTGCTGGTAGCTTATTCTGCAGCTGAGCCGAGATTTTGAGTCCAGGCTATTAAGCTATTTGTGGGATCCTTTTTCTTCTTCACCTGCTAATTGTTGCTGTATAGGGCCAAACTTACAGTTTCCATGTTGTCCGGGGGGGGGGGGGGGGGGGGGGGGGGGGGGGGGGGGGGGCCTCCATTGATGATTTACGGCCGTTCTTGAATTTTTTACCCCTTTACAGAACACTGATGTTGTAAGCTTTGCAGCTTCTGAACGATGAAGTGAATATTCTTGTTGGAGTGTTGAGGGTTGTGTTTGTGATGTCCAAACTTTAATGGGTAAACCCGTCCTCTGTTTGCCAACTCAAACATCATCTACCACTACTATTCTCTCTACCCAAACCAACCTTGTTTGTTGTGTGTATGGCATCGATGAATGTTTTGAACAGTATTCGGAATATAAATGGATTCTCCTATTAGAGGAATTCGACATCCCCGTTCGCCTAAATAAGCCAATTGACTTATTTTTTTGTCCTTATTACATCGTCATGACGAGAGGAATCTAAAAAGTAAAAAATTATGATTGAAATCCAATTTTTTTTGAATAAGGACAAAAAAAATTGCCTTATTGCCTTATTTTTGTCTTTATTCAAAAAAATTAAGTTTCGATTGTAAATTTTTACTTTTTTAGATTTCTCTTTGTCATGACGATGCAATAATTCCCAAAAAATTGACGAAAAATTAACAAATACGAAAAAAAATTAAATAAGGACAAAAAAATAAGTCAGTTTGCTTATTTAGCCGA